>MU767691.1:3117-32707 GCA_026770625.1 Nicotiana glauca | reverse complement strand
ATATATATATATATATATATATATATATATATATATATGTGTGTGTGTGTGTGTGTGTGTGTGTGTGTGTATTTGCATATAGGATTTAATGTCACATTTTAGGATTAATTGGAGGTTAATTTGTTTTAGAACAAAACATGAAAAATCACAAAAAATAGTTCACTTTTGAATTTTTATTGTTTTAATTGCGAAATTGTTGCGAATTAGTATTTCAAATAATTTTAGGCATTAATTAGTTTTAGTTTAGTTTTATTTTTATTTTGGCATCTTTATAAAAATCAGAAAATAGATACAAAAAATACAAAAGGAAAAAAAAAACAAACAAAAAAGAAATAAAGGGAAATAAAAGGAAAAAAATAGAAAAAGAAAAAAAGGTTGTGTTCAATGACCAAATCGGGCCAATTCGTCCCAAGCCCAAGCACTAATCAGCCACCCGCCCAGGCCCAAGTTTCCCCTGACCCGGTCCGTCTCCCGTAATAACCTAACGACGTCGTTTTATATAGCTAATCAGTGCCCTTGATTTTTAATCCAATGAACAGGATCATCCTAGGTTATTTTATATATATATCTCCGAAAATTCACCCCCCCCAGATCTTCCCATCGTTCTCAAAGCCTAAACCCTAATTCATCAGCCGCCCTATTTTTCTCCAATAAACTCGCCGGCGGCGAAGACGATAACTACGCCGATGACTACCCAAAATACACAAATGACCCTCCTCGACCTCCTCTTTCTAACCATGCACTCGGTTTCCCTCGAATCAGCCCCCACCGGCTCGAATCTTCATTTTGAAGATTCCGGCCAAGTCGTGAGTTACACCAATGGCCGCCAAAATCACACCCTGGAATCTTCTCAGCATTCTCGTGCCAAATCTACATCTCTTTTCATCCGAATTAGCCTCAAAGGCTTCGAATCTTGATTCGAAGTCGAAGAACCCTAGCCGCTGCCCTTGAATGCCAGTAGCGGCACCGCCTCTTTCTCCCACCCAAATGGATACCAGGTGACCGTCTTACCTCCTTCGTGATAAATTCCGTGCTAGAACTTCATGAATTTCAGTACAGACTTAGGGACACTTTGGATTTAGAGTTCGTTCGGACCGGCCTTTCAAGGTCGAATGGTTGCCATGGTAAGTGTTCTGTAGCTCTACGATTTTATTAGTAAATTCCTCTTCTACTTCTATTTTATTCCATCTGTCTTAATCAGTGAACCTTCTTTGCATTTTAGGTTTGATTTAATTTCCAGATATTCTAATTGGTAGTTTAATTTCAATAGAGTTTCTTCTTGATTTTTTTTTTAGCTAATTCTGAGTTGAAGTCTTTTCTTCTTAGGTTCAATTGTTAGTTAATTGTTAAAGTGTTAGCTTAGTTTCAATTATCTTTGTTTCTAATCCTGTTTCCATCTCGCTTTGAAATTGTTTGATTCTCGTCTATTTGAATTAATGATTCTATTAGTTTAAGTTTAGTTTGATCGATGTTCAGTCTTCATTTGCAATATGATTAGGTTTAAGGTTTGGATATAGCTGAATAAGTCACTCTTTGGCTAACCACAATTAAATTTTACTTAGGATATTTTGTTCGATAGGGTCACTAATTTCAGGGAGTAATCAAGGGCATTTTAGGTATAGAAAAGGGTAGTTTCTTTAAGCGTAGTAATTTCAAAGTAGGGGCAAGGGCAGTGTAGGTATTTTGGGGGTAGAAGAGCATCCTAGGGCCTTCTAGAAGGGAACTTTAGTGTAGATGTTAGCACAATAGGGGTATTTACTTGTTGAGCAAGTCAAAAATAAAGGGACCAAACTGAAAAAAGAAAAGGACTAAAAAATAAATCAAAAAATCTGATTTACCCCCTTCTTGTTGCCTATAAAAGGGCATTAAATGCCTTGGGGAAGAGGTCTTCTTTTTGAGCCCTAAAAAATTCCCACAAGAAAACTCTTTTTCCTTCATTTTAGTTTCAGATTCAGCATTTGAATTAAAAGATCAAAAAAAAAAAATACAAAAACATTCAGAAATTGGAAAACCAAAATATTATTTACTCTTTCATTGATTTCCAGTTTTCTCTGTTGGTATTCTGCTTCCCAGTTTGAGGTTCTGTTTCTTAAGATTTTCAGAAGTGATTAATGAACGAGTCAGTTGAGTTTGGGGCCTATTTAGTGTAAGTTGCAGTTGATTTTTACTTCCAGTAGGGGTCAGAGGTATTGAGGTTCAATCTTGAGGATTTTGTTGCATTTTGAGTGTGTATTAGGTTAATCAATTGGGGGTCTGTTTGCTCAGTGAACGTTGTTGCATTTTTAAATTGATTTCTGGATTGCTATTGGGTTTGTTACTGTTGGATTGTGATTGCTGTTGTTTGTTCAACATTACTGCTCTATTGCAGGCCTCTCTTCCTCTCACTTCAATTCAATTCCAGGTACATTTCTCAAATTGTTCCCAGTAGTTCTTCAATTTAAGTGAAATGAAATGGCTCTCAAATTTCTGGACTCCAGTGCTGCTCGATGTTTTAGTTAACATAGTTTAAGTTGATAATTTTGTTAATTGTAATTAAGGGATGTTTGGACTGTTAATCGAATTACTGATGCAAATTATTTCAACTATTTGGTAATTAGCTTAATGATCTCCTAGATGTTAATTAAATAGATCATTGATTGTGGAACGAGATTAGTTTTAGATTCACATGTTCAGATATGATCTTGCATTGTCTTAATCTGAACTTAAGTTTCATCAATGTCTCATTTTAGAATGCATAAGTCTGTTGAGTAGTAAATGGATCATTAATTGAAGTTAATCGTTAGTAGAATTAGCTTGAAGTTAAGCATGTTAGTTTAATTAATAGTGAGAATTATTTTCCTGTTTCAAGTTGTGTAAAGGTGGATGTCATTTGTGTTAAATTTGACAGGCTCTAAGCCTATACTCTTTGCCTTATTCTGGAGCTGGGCTCACTTTTGAGCCCAAAGCTTAATCATCAGCGAATGCAGGCCCATCTAATAGGTCTAGAAAACCCGTTTGGGTGTAGAGGTCAGCCTAGGCCACAGCTTGGGCCTAAAATGGCCAGGTTTACTTGATGCCATGGGGATTCGATATCCCTTCTATGACCCGTCTCTCCTCTCATTTGGTCTTTTGGGCCTGTTATTTGGGCCAGTCTGAAAATCTATTTGAAGTATAAATAACATAAAACTCGGGCTTTGAATTAGGTAGCGGGTTCAAGCTAAAAGGCACTCCTTTTTGTTTGAACCCGGACTTGAATTTGAAGCTCGACTTTTCGGATAATAATAATTAATTAGGATCTTTTATTTTCTTTTAGAGAAAAAAAAATTATACTTGCTTTTAGGTTTGCCCTTCTTTTGAAATAAAATGAGACGAGCCTCATCCAATAAAATACAAATTGCGGGGCCCTCAATAAAGGTTTTAAAAAATACTTAGAAAATCGAAAAGGCCGTTTAGCAAATTTCACGGCCTTCCCAAAAGATAATAACACGTTAGTCTCTTTAGACGCGATTCTAATAAAATTAACTTCCTAAATACGGGTGTGCATTTCATGCGACCTAAATCCAAATCCGAAAACATTGAATAAGAATGTGTTGAGGATCCGGGTGCATTTCATGTGACGTAATCCGAAAAACACGTTCTTAAACGACGTTCACTTTCTTAAATAAAATAATAATTGACAAAAGTGGTAAATGATTCTAAAAATTGCACTATAGGTTTAACATGTATAAAAATCAAAATTTAGCCAAATATAGCAGTTGAGCGACCGTGCTAGAACCATGGAACTCGGGAGTGCTTAACCCCTTCTCCCGGATTAACAGAATTCCTTACCCGGATTTCTGGATCGCGGCTGTAATACCGAGTCAAACCCTTTCCTCGATTCGGGATTCAAACCGGTGACTTGGGACACCATAAATCTCCCAAGTGGAGACTCTAAATCTCTTAATAAATGAATCCCATTTCGATTGTCCTTTAATTGGAAAAACTCCTTTTACCACACCCTTTACGGGGTGCGGTAGCGTAAAAAGGAGGTGTGACAAACCCCTGTTTCAAACCCAGGAAACCCACTATTACCCACCTGAACCCGCCTTCAAACCGCCAAAACCATATCCTTACACTCCCCATCTTAATATCTCAGCTGAAGAAGAGAAGGCTCCCAAAAAACCTGAGTATGAGGAGATGATACGAAAGGTGAAAAGCTTGGAGCAATCATTTAGAAATATGTAAGGTCTAGGAGGACCGGTGAGTGTGGCCTACTAGGACTTGTGCTTGTTTCCTGACGCCCAGTTGCTCGCGGGATTCAAATTACCCAAGTTTGATCTGTACGACGGACTTGGTGACCCAGTAGCCCATCTGCGGGGATTTTGCAGTAAGATGAGAGGCGCTGGGGGAAGGGATGAGTTATTAATGGCATACTTTAGTCAAAGTCTCAGTGGTGTTGCTTTGGAATGGTACACGCGGCAAGATCATGCTCGATGGTACACCTGGGATGATTTGGCCCAGGCATTCGCAGGCCATTTTCAGTACAACTTAGATATTGTCCCCGATCGTCTCTCACTGACCAAATTTGAGAAGAATCTCGGAGAAAGCTTTAGAGAGTACAGATTTCGGTGGAGGGAACAGGATGCAAGGGTCGATCCTCCAATAACGGAAGGCGAACTGGTGGATTATGTCTTGCAGGCTTTGGAGCCTACCGACTATGGTCATCTGGTGTCGGCAGTTGGAAAAACTTTTAATGAGGTAGTGAAAATGGGAAGCATGGTGGAAGAAGGTCTCAAGTCCAACAAAATTATGAGCTATTCGGCAATTAAAGCAACTACCCAGGCCATCCAGAGCGGCACTGGAGGGGTATTGGGAAAGAAGAAAAAGGAAGATGTTACAGTAGTAGAATCAAGAGCTTGGTCCAGGGGTCCATCACCATATTATCACCATCCAAGCCCCCATCCCCAAACCTACCCACACAACCCATATGGCCCGCCACAACACTACTATCCACCTTCCGCCCCCCACTTCTCCGTCCACCATGCCCAAACACACCCCCAATCTCAGGCGCCATGGCATGCACCCACCCCACAAAATACTTACCATACTGAAAATACCTACCCACCTCCGAGAGCCTACAAAAACCCCACTGGACCCGATTTTCGACCCAACCCTGTTTCTAAAAATGACAGGCTGCAGAAGAAGAAAACTTTCACTCAATTGGGAGAATCTTACATCATCTTATACCACAGATTTGAGACAATTGGGCATGTTAAATCCGATTGAACCTAAAATACCAAATCCACCCCCAAGGAACCTGGACCATTCGGTAAGTTGCAAGTATTGCTCGGGTACCTCGGGGCATGATACAGAGAAGTGCTGGCATTTGAAAACGGCCATCCAGGAGCTCATTGATACCCGCCGAATTGAGGTGCAGGCTTCAAAAATGCCTAACATCACTCAGAATCTGTTGCCAACCCATTATGAAACTCATATGATTGAGTTAGTGCAAAAAGGGGAATATAAGAAGCCATCACAAACCGTGATGATGATCAAGGCCAGTAAAGCCATGTCACATGAGAAACTAACCAGTGGGAGAGAATTTATCAAGGAGGTGATAAAGAAGGAGCCATTGAATAGTGATGCAGTAAAATAAGAGCCAGTCAAAGTGATGGTACCAGGAGCAGTTGTCAAGCCCGTTGTGATCATGAAAGGGTCTCACACGGAGCTGGTTATCATTAAGCTAGTGACTCAATTGCCAATAGTCAGTGAAAAGACCGTCCCATGGAATTACGGCCGAGTGACTGTGACGTACAAAGGGAAGGAAGTTAAAGAAGAAGTTTGTGAAACCCAAGGGCTGACTCGTTCAGGGAGATGCTTTGCCCCTGAAGAGCTGAGATAGGTTAAAGCAGCCAAAGACAATCTAGCACCAATAAAAAGGGTCGTAACTGAAGAAGAGGCTGAAGAATTCTTAAAGAAGATAAAGGCACAAGATTATTCCATTGTAGAACAGTTGAGGAAAACCCTGACGCAGATTTCATTGATGTCTCTATTGATTCATTCAGACGAGCATCACCGACCGTTGATGAAGATTCTGAATGAAGTCCATGTTCCGGATAAGATCTCTGTAAATCATCTTGAGAAAATAGCAAACAAAAATTTCGAGGTCAACAGGGTTACATTTTCTGATGATGAGTTGCCATTGGAGGGCACTGAGCATAATAGAGCGTTTTACCTCACGGTGAAATGTGAAGACTCAGTGGTCACCTGGGTGCTAATCGACAACGGGTCCAGTGCAAACATTTGTCCTCTATCCACCCTGGAAAAGTTAAAAGTGGACAGTGAGAGGATCCACAAGAATAGCATTTGCGTGCGGGGATTTGATGGAGGAGGAAAGGACAGAGCCGGAGATATTGTGTTGGAACTGAAAATAGGACCAGTTGAATTTACTATGGAGTTCCAGGTGATCGACGTGGCAGTTTCTTACAATCTCTTGCTAGGCCGACCTTGGATTCATGCAGCAAAAGCACTGCCGTCGACCTTGCATCAGATGATCAAATTTGAGTGGGACCGACAGGAAATTATTGTGGATGGAGAGGATAGTTCGTGTAATAGCATTATGCCTTTCGACGAAGTGAGGACGACAAAGGTCCATGGGTTTACCAAGTCTTAGATACAGTATCAGTTGCAAAAGTACCGGAAGGAGAGTGTATTCCTGTGCCCAGGGTAGCTGCTGCATCTGTCATGGTGGCTTCGGAAATGATAAAGAATGGATTCTTACCTGGGAAAGGCTTGGGTGCTTCATTGCAAGGAATCATACAGCCGATATCTCTTCCTGGAAACCTGGATACCTTTGGTTTAGGCTTTAAGCCCACTGCTGCTGACATAAGGCGAGCTAAGAAGATGAAAAAGAGAACATGGACCCTTCCAAAACCCATACCCCGCCTGTCTCGTTCCTTTGTCCAGCCTGGTACTAAGAGGCGCCCAGCAACGGTAATGCCTCATTCTGTGGTGATGGAACACGACAAGGAATTGATTGAGAGGTTTGAAAGTCTGTTTGACGATCAGTGAGAAAATAGAGGGGGAGGCTAAGGGCCTCGGGGCAGAGTCAGAGGTGGCTCGAAAAGAGGATGCGGACCTGGTTGCGGAGGTAAGAAAAGTTTTTGAAGTTAGTGACGAAAAATCAGACATAGAGACTAACGGTCCGAACCCGTAGGTCCAATAGAAGATCGACAAGATCAGATAGCTCGGGGAAGAGGTAGATGCGGTAAAGGCTGAGGCCGAAGAATGGGAAAAGAACATGGACTGTCCGGCCTTGGAAAAAGAGACTGCCTGGGCCCAACTGGCATCAGCTGAGGTCTAGCTCCAAGGTATAAAGGAAATGTCCTTGGTGTAGGCCAAGAAGATCGAGGAGCTCTAGTACCAGTTGAATTCGGTCATCTATGATCGAGAGAGTCTGGCCACGGAGCTTGAAGCGGCCTAGTCGGAGGCCAAAGAAATTAAGTACAACGCCAATTAAAAGGTGGTCATTTATAATGCTGAAACCGAGGCAGCTCAGGTTCGAGTGAAAGACATCATCGAGCATGCTAATTGGCAATCTCGAAGGGAGGCCTTTGAGGAAATTCATGCTCGGGGTTTCGACCTATCTACTTAGATTGAGAGCGCCAAATGTCACACCTCCCTTTTCACTACACCCGCAAAGGTATAAAGAAGTTTTTCCACTTAAAGGACAGTCGGAACGAGATTTATTATTAAAATTTAAAGTCGCCACTTGGGAGATTAATGGTGTCCCAAGTCACCGGTTGAATCCCGAACCGAGGAATTTATGACTCTATTAACAGTTCACAAACCAAAAATCCGGGTAAGGAATTCTGTTAACCCGGGAGAAGGTGTTAGGCATTCCCGGGTTCCGTGGTTCTAGCACGATCGCTCAACTAACATATTTGGCTTAATTTTTTGATTTTAATACATGTCTTATCCTACACGCTTTTAACTTTGAACCGCTTTTATATTATTATTTTAAGAAAATTACAACACCGTGAAAACATGTCTCGAGTCGCGTCACATAAATGCACCCGCAATTTTTGACACATTTCGACTTCATTGAGATTTGGATTTGGGTCACATAAATATGCACCCGTATTTAAGAAGGTAAGATTATTAAAACACGCCTAAAGTGACTAACGTGTTATTATCTTTGGGGAAGGCCGTGAAATTCGCTAAACGACCTATCCCAAAATCTAGGTATTTTTAGTATAACAATTATCGAGGGCCCCGCCATTTGTTTTTGTGTAGCGAGGCTCATCTCGTTTTATTTTAAAAAGGGCAAACCTAAAAGCAACTATGATTCTCTATTTTTGTTTGTCTCTAACAATAAGAGAAGAAGCCCTAATTATTTATTATTATTTAAAGCTACCATATTTAGGGCGTATGAGCTCATATAACTTCAAATCTTCTTCCAACTTGGGCCTTGAACCCAGCCCACTTAAAATTAAAAGTCCCAATATGCATAAGGGCAGGTCAACCATGAACTGGGCCAAGATCCAAGTGGACATATGACCAGGACAGGATCTGGGCTGTTTACGAGGACCAAATTGCCTGTGATGGCTCATCAAACGAGGCCCTGATTTAATTGGGCCACATCTTACTGGCGTTGTTAAATACATACGTTTGTGTTCGGGCTACTATGAAGTCAAACTAACTATTATTTTGTTCAGGTATGAAATCAAACTAACTATTCAGCAAACTAACTATTTTGAAACACTCAAATTAATACTACTAAAAAACATTTAAACACTCAAATGACTTTGTGACCTTGCTTGAACTACTGAAGTAAACAGAAAAACCATTTTTGACGTATATCTACAGCTGCCAAGGTAATAATCATGCAGTCGAGTTTTTTTTTTTTTACAATTCATACACAGTATTCAGCTACTAAGAAATTGATCTACAGTTGATTCCAAACATCACAACAGTGTAGAAAACAATCTAGTCCAGTCTCAATTATACAGTCTTGGGATTTTTACACTTACAAATCAACTTCAAACTAAATTTAAAAATTATACCTAATATCTAATTAACTACCAGCACACACAGTCCAAGCAGCACATCATTTTAATACAATCCAATATAAACTGAAAGTTCAAGCATTCCAATTCATTTTAAAGTCCTAATTACAGTCCAATTTTCAAGACCACTAGGCTACATCTGAAACATTCAACATAATAACAATATTGAGCAGTAGATCTGTAGTATGAACTTCAATTTTATTTCATTCTTCAGCAGGAGTTCTACAGTGAAGCAAGCTCAAATGTGTACCTGGTATTAGAGATATAAGAAAAAGAAGAAGGATATCAGCAGCAGTAATAGGCAGCACCAGTTCCACTGATCAGGGAGATTTTAAAAAACCAAACAAATTCCAAGCAATCAACCACAAATCACTTGAAACACACGCGAATAGACTCGAAATGCTCCAGAATACTACAGCAACTCAAAACTCAATCAAAACTAGTTTTATTGAACCCAAAGCTACTTGGAATTAGCTAGAAAAATTCTGAATTCAACAACTTAATCACACCAGCCCAAAATAGCTTCAATCGAATCTAAATTTCAAACTAACTATGAGTTTTCAATGAAATAGTACTTTCTGGAAAAAAAATTTGGTTTTCTAGAGGTTTTTGACTGTTTTTGAATGTTTGAATTTCAAAATCAGATCTGAGATTATAAAGAGAGTTTTGGAGGGGAGTTTTGGAGGCTGCCCAAACTTCTGAGTGAAGGCAAGAACTTGTCTATTTATAAGCATAAGGGAGGGTAGCCCTTAGATTTTTAGTTTTCTATCCTGGTCCCTCTTTATTTTCAGATTAGTCCTCTATTTTTTTACTTGCTTCTCAAGTTAACACATTTATGTTCACAAATTTGACTTAACACCCCTATCTAGAAGCTTCTAGGAAGTTCTTGCTAGATTCCCTACCCTTGAATTATCTATCTTACCCTTGACTTAGTCCTGAAATCATTAACCTACCCTCTGCCCTGTTAACTAACCAAACAACCTGTCTAACTAACTATAGTTAAACTATTTATTCTAAGAAAATTAATTAGCCAAACAAAGTTTATAACAAATCCTAGAACTTAACTAGCTATTTGAATTACAAACTACTATTAACTAAAAGCAGTCAAACACAAACAAAACACTATCTATATTTGGAAGCAAAATAAATATGAGACTCAAATTATAATCAAACCAAACCAACCCTAAATCAATCAGTATAACTAAGATGAGCAAGAACAAACAAACTCAGGAACTAATAAAAAAAACAATGAACAAGGAGAATTTTAAACAAAAACACAACAGAATCAGAACCAAGATTTACCAAAATGAAAATCAACCTAGAAGTTAAATGTTACGAGAACAGAATTGATTCACATAATAAATGAATAATAAAAAGTATGTCTAAACTAACATAAGTAGAACATTAGTTAGACTAGGATTAAACTAGACTAAAAATTTAAACCAACCAGATTCAATTATCAACAAAAGCACGAATTAAATTAACAAAACTCATTAGAACAAAGGAAAAATAATAAAACGAGAAGAAAAACTTACTGATTTTTGAACTCTACAAGAACTGTCCTTCGAAATTGGTTTCCAATTAATATTATATGTCTATTCTGTCAAGAATAGGCCTATAATATTAACTAGAACTCAATCGCCTTTGAAAATCTCCAAAACAGGCTTGAAACCTATGAACCCTAGATTTGAATTTTGGTGAGTTTCGGCGGGATTTGAGGAGTTTTTTCTAGGGATTAGGGATGATGGAAGTAAGGGGAACATGGGGTATGAATTTGGGGTCATTTGGACGACGTGTTGTCATGGCCGGAAAAGTTTAGATCTAAAATTCGAAACAAACGGCTAGGATTTGAAGAACGAGATTTAGAGATTTGGAACGAGGAGGGGACGGGAATTCAGTGGTGTAATTCTGAGGGAATTTGGAGCATCACAGGCGGTGGCGGCGATTTCCGGCCGGCAGCGCTAGGGCGGAGGGTGGCGGAGGGTGGCGGTGGAGGCGGAGAGGGGCAGGGGTACGAGGAAGGCGAGTTTGGTCTCTAGGGTTCCAGATACTTTAGGACATTTTTATTTAATGCCCACAATTGATCGTAGCAGTTGGATGAGAATGGATAGACGGTATGGATTTGATTTGGCATTTATAACTCAACGACCGTAGTATAGTTCCTATACTACGTCGTTTCATTAGTCTCAAGGGAAGGGCATCTGGACCGGGTATTGGGGGCATTTGGGCTGGCTTGGGAGTGAGTTTGGGAGGGGGATTGGTTTGGGTTGGCCAATTTTGGCCCAATTTTGGTCTTTTAAAGAACAGTCCACTTTTAATTGTTTTTTTTTTGTTTTTTTGTTTTTTTTTGTTTTTCATTTCTTTATTTCTTTATTTATTTCTTGTATTTCATTTTGCATTTTTATATTTTTCTGATTTTATTAAAATTCTAAAAAAAACAAATTGACACTAAACTCTACTTCCCTATCCATTAATTTCTAATTAAAATTCAAACTAAGACATATTTAAACTAAAAATGTAAAAAAGGCCATTTTTATTATTTTCCTTGTATTTTGTTCTAAAACAACTTAACCGCTAATTAATCCTAAAATATGAAATTAAATTCTAAATGCAAGTGTCAAGTGTAATACTTTTTATATTTTTTATATGAATTAAAATGCAAACACTTAACAGAAAATAACATAGAATTCGCAAAAATGTAAAATAATGAAAGAAAAATTATTTTGTTTGTAATTTTGGGAATAATTCACATATAGGGCAAAAATCACGTGCTCACAACTGCCCCTCTTTGCTCGAAAATATGAAAAGTTTTCAGGCAAAGATAAGTGAGCAAATACGATCGATTTTTGCCCGTTCGAATATTCCATGTGAAGCATTTTTGAAAACCGTCTGACCGAACCCTGATTCAAAGGTTGCCTACATATCCTTGGCTAAAAAGGAATCAGGTCAGTATAGTTTGGAAATGTTTGGTCGCTGGGACTCTCAGGAGCTGTGATTTCACTGCTGTTGCTGCTGCTACTTCTCGCTGACCTCCTTATTACGCCGTGTCAAAAATAAAAAGAAGCTATACTACGCTATGATCTATGGATTACAAAATTCCTATCTATGTCTTCAAACTTGCTCTTGCGTTGCCTTGAACTTGTATTCTTCCGATGGAATTCTTGCATTGTTGCCTTGCATTGTGATCGGAGATGTTCTGCCATTCCTCCGAGTGATGCTTGACTGCTGATGTTTGAAATATGTGCCTCTATTCTTCAGGCGGGCTCCTGACTGCTGACGCTTGAAACGTATTCCCTTGTTCTCCAGGTGGGCTCCTGACGACAATGCTTGAAAAGTATTCCCTTGTTCTCCAGGTGGGCTCCTAACTGCAACAAAATAGACAAACAAAGAAAATTTCATGCCCCAGTTTGACAACTGGGCACATCATGTTATCAGATATTAAAAGTAAAAGCTAAAATTTGAATTGTACTTCCCTTGTTCTCCAGGTGGGCGCCTGACTGCTGAACTTGAAACGTATCCCCTTATTCTCCAGGTGGGCTCCTGATTGCTGAACTTGAAATACATTCCCTTGTTCTCCAGGTGGGCGCCTGATTTCAACAAAAATAGACAAAACAAAGAAAATTTTCTACCCCAATTTGGTGGCTGGGCGCATCATGTTACCAATATTACTAAAACTTTGAAAGCTAAAACCTGAATTGTACTTCCCTTGTTCTCCAGGTGGGCGCCTGACTGCTGAACTTGAAATGTATTCCCTTGTTCTCCAGGTGGGCGCCTGATTGCTGAAACTTGAAATGTATTCCTTTGTTCTCCAGGTGGACGCCTGATTGCTGAACTTGAAATGTATTCCCTTGTTATCCAGGTGGGCTCCTGATTACTGAACTTGAAATGTATTCTCTTATTATCCAGGTGGGTGCCTGATTGCCAAAACTTGAAATGTATTCCCTTGTTATCCAGGTGGGCCTGATTGCTAAAATTTGAAATGTATTCCCTTGTTCTCCAGGTGGGCGCCTGACTTCAACAAAATAACAAAAAAAGAAAATTTTCTGCCCCAGTTTGATGACTGGGCGCATCATGTTGCCAAATATTGTTGAAAACGAAAATTTGAATTGGGCTTCCCTTATTCTCCAGGTGGGCGCCTGATTACTGAAGCGTGAAATGTATTCCCTTGTTCTCCAGGTGGGCGCCTGATTGCTGAAACTTGAAATATATTTCCTTGTTCTCCAGGTGGGCGCCTGACTTCAACAAAATAACAAACAAAAAAATTTTTCTGCCCCTGTCTCAACCAAAGAAAAATTTGTTAATATAAAATGGTGGTTAGTTGCTGGCATTCTTGCTGGGGTATGTCCTTGATGCTTGGGCTTTACTCCGACCTGATTCCCTGAACTTGCCTTGAACCTCCTCGACTTCCTGACCGAATTTCAACCCCTGACTTTGATGACCCAAGTGTTTTATCCCGTATTGTTGTTTTTGTGTTTGTAACCCCTCTATCTGAAACTTTGCTTTTTCCCCACAATTATCTGATTAACCCACCGATGGAACGTCCAGTGGTCCTTTATGTCTTTCTTTTCTTTTGATATGTTCCATTCCTGCTGTGCCGTACAACTGGGAAGCTGGTAGTTGGCCTTGACATCCTTTTTTGTTTTTGACCAGAACTGACACTAAAACATCTTATAGACAGACTCCCTTGAAGGTTAAGGATAGAAAGACTCTGAAACGGATGATTTGTGATGAAGAGAAGAGGATAGGACTTATCTGATTGGAACGGCTGGTACCATTAATCGTGCCATGCATTTGGATTAACCAGCCTAGTCTGTCCAACCAATTAGCTTCCAATTGCCACATTTGCTATTCCAGACATTCATAACCTGACTTTCGCCAAAACCCAAACCCTGCTCGGCTTGCCATTTTTCGAGTAGCCGTCAACCACAGACTTGCTTCATTTGCCCATCGCAAAACTCACCTCGCCTTATGGTGCCCGTGAGGGTTTTCACCAATAAGACTCTTTCATTTTGATTTTCTCTCAGCTCACGTCGCCTTATGGTGCCTGTGAGGGTTTTCACCAATAAGACTCTCTCATTTTTTATTTCTCTCAGCTTATGTTGCCTTATGGTGCCGTTGAGGGTTTTCACCAATAAGACTCTCTCATTTCCGCCATGTCTCTTCTGGTATCAGAGTGTTGCCCCCAATATGAATCACTTTTCCTGCTCGCACTGGCACTTCTTGAAGATTCATCGGAAGGTCTTTCTTTGGACCGTAACGCGGCTTTTAGATGGGGTTTAGAAAGAAGGGTATAGAGGCTCAAAATAATTCAACTACAGGTTTAACATTACAACTTTCGGAATCAGCTTTTCTTACAACAATCACAACTTCTGCCCCAGTTTCTTTCTTGGGGATTCTTCGGACTTTTATTTGGTGTGACTGAACCCCAGAGAGAGGCTGCCTACGTACCCTTTCGGGATCAAGTCAAACGTAGTTCAGGTCATAAAATTATATCATTGTTGCGATCTTTCCTTTCTTCCACTTTCCCTTTTCTTTCTTTTCATTTCTTTTCTTTTTTTTCTTTTTTTTTCTTTTCTTTTCTCTTATTTTTCTCTTTTCTTTTATTTTCTCTTCTTTTCTTTTTTTTCTTTTTCTTTTCTCTTCTTTTTTTTTCTTTTCTTTTCTCTTCTTTCTTTTCTTTTCTTTTCTTCTCTCTTCTTTTTCTTTTCTTTTCTTTTCTCTTCTTTTCTTTTCTTTTCTTTTCTTCTTCTTTTCCTTTTCTCTTCATTTTCTTTTTCACTATTTTTCTCTTGTTTCACCACTTACTTTCCCGCTCGGGCTTACGAGTTTTGTTATCGATTCCGAAAGAAGGGTATGCAAGAAAATAGAATAAGGCTCAAAGGGATAACAAAGGATAAAGTGTTTGGGTAGCAGAACAAAATGCCTTCGTCACTTCAATCTCAAAATGCCAAATATAAGTAAGTACAATTAGACAAAGAAATCATTCATAGTATCGCTTGACTGCATCAGAGTTGATAGCCATTTCTACACATTTTCCTTCCACATCTGTCAGATATAATGCACCATTGGACAATACTCGGGTTACAACAAATGGCCTCTGCCAGTTGGGGCGAACTTTCCTTTTGCCTCAGCCCAGTGAGGTAGGATACGCCTTAACATCAATTGCCCTACTTCAAACTTCGGCGGACGCAATTTCTTGTTATATGCTCTTGCCATTCTCTATTGGTACAACTGTCCGTGACATACTGCTGCCAATCTCTTTTCATCAATCAAACTCAATTGTTCTAAGCTAGCCTTGACCCATTCAACATCGTCAATTTTCGCCTCGACGATAATCCGAAGGGATGGTATTTTAACCTCTGTGGGTATTACTGCTTCTATACCGTATACCAATGAATAAGGAGTCGCCCTATTGAAGTGTGAACAGTAGTTCGATAGCCTAACAAGGCAAAAGGTAACTTCTCATGCCATTGCCTGGACCCTTCCACCATTTTCTGAAGTATCTTCTTGATGTTCTTGCTAGCTGCTTCGACCGCTCCATTCGCCTTAGGACGATATGGGGTGGAATTGCGATGTGTGATCTTAAACTACTAACATGTCTTCGCCATCAGATGGTTGTTGAGATTGGCACTATTGTCTGTGATAATTACCTTCGGGATTTCGAATCGACAAATGATATTCAAATGCACAAAATCGACCACTGCCTTCTTGGTCACTGATTTGAAAGTTTTCTCCTCAACCCACTTAGTGAAATAATCAATGGCTACCAGAATAAACCTGTGCCCATTTGACGCTGCTGGCTCGATCGGCTCAATGACATCTATTCCCCAAGCAAGAAGGGCCATGGTGTCGACATTGTATGCAATTCAGATGGTGGAGAATGAATCAAATCTCCGTGTACCTGGAATTGATGTCACTTGCGCACGAAACTGATACAATCCCGCTCCATAGTAAGCCAATAATAACTTGCTCGGAGAATCTTCTTTTCCAATACATATTCACTCATATGAGGTCCACAAACTCCCGCATGCACCTCGGTCATGATAGTTATGGCCTGTTTAGCATCCATGCACCTTAATAAACCAAGATCTGGAGTTCTTTTGTACAACACTCCTCCACTAAAGAAAAATCTACTTGCCAAGTGTCTAATGGCTCTCTTTTGATCCCCTGTGGCCTGTGCCGGATATACTCCCATCCTAAGGTATTCTTTGATATCATGAAACCACGGCTCACCATCAAGCTCTTCTTCTACCATGTTACAATAGGCATGCTAATCTCGGACCTGAATCTGCAACGGGTCCACATAAGCCTTATCTGGATGATGCAACATTGATGCCAAAGTGGCCAAAGCGTCAGCAACTTCATTATGAATCCTTGGAATATGCCTGAAGTCTATCGACTGAAACCGTTGACAAAGTTCATGCAAACACTACCGGTACGGTATGAGCTTTAAGTCTCGTGTCTCTCATTCTCCCTGAATCTGGTGCACCAGAAGATCCGAGTCACCCATAACCAAGATCTCCTGGACACCCATGTCTATAGCCAACCTCAAACCCAAGATACATGCCTCGTATTCAGCCATGTTATTGGTGCAGTCAAAGCGAAGTTGAGCTGTAACAGGGTAGTGTTGCCCTATCTCAAAAATAAGTACCGCTCCTATCCCGACGCCTTTGGTATTGGCAGCCCCATCAAAGAACAACTTCCACCCTGGCTTTTCGACTTATTCTAATTCCTCAACAAGCATTGTCTCCTCATAAGGGAAATATGTCTTCAAAGGTTCATACTCATCATAAACTAGGTTCTCGGCTAGATGATCAGCCACCGCTTGTGCCTTCATTGCGGTCCGGGTCACGTAGACAATATCAAATTCTGTGAGCAAGATTTGCCACTTTGCGAGCCTCCCTGTGGGCATGGGCTTCTAAAAAATGTACTTGAATGGGTCCACCCGAGAGATGAGATAGGTGGTATGTGATGACAAGTAATGTTTCAATTTCTGCGCTACCCATGTTAAAGCACAACACGTTCTCTCAAGCTGAGTGTATTTTAACTCATAAGATGTGAACTTCTTACTGAGGTAGTAAATCGCCTGCTCTTTCCTTCCTGTGACATCATGCTGCCCCAATATACAGCCAAAAGAGTTATCCAAAACTATCAGATAAAGGATCAAGGGTCTTCCCGGCTCTAGCGGAACCAACACAGGTGGACTGGCCGAATACTTCTTAATCTTGTCAAATGCTGCTTGACATTTATCTGTCCATCTGACCGCAGCATCTTTCTTTAGCAGCTTAAAGATAGGCTCGCAAGTTATAGTAAGCTGGGCAATGAACCTGCCGATATAATTCAACCTACCAAGCAAACTCATCACTTCTTTCTTGCTTCTTAGCGGCGGTAATTCCTGAATGGCTTTGATCTTGGACGGGTCTAACTCAATACTGCGTCGACTTACCATGAACCCCAACAACTTCCCCGACGGAACTCCAAATGCACACTTTGCTGGGTTAAGTTTGAGGTTGTACCTGCGGAGCCTCTGGAAAAACTTCCTCAAGTCCTTGACATGGTCACATTGCTTCCTCAATTTTATGATAACGTTGTCTACATAGACTTCAATCTCCCGATGTATCGTGTCATGGAACATGGTGGTCATCGCCCTCATGTATATTGCCCCTGCGTTCTTCAACCCAAATGGCATGACCCTATAACAATACGTTTCCCCAAGGCATGATGAATGTCGTCTTTTCTACATCTTCCTCATCTATCAAAATCTGGTGATAACCCGCATAACAATCCACGAAGGAACCAACCTCATGTTTAGCACAATTGTCAATCAATATGTGGATGTTTGGCAGTGGGAAGTTGTCTTTTGGACTCGCTTTATTGAGATCACGGTAATCAATGCACACTCTGGTCTTTCCATCCTTCTTTGGAACAGGCACCACATTAGCTAACCAAGTGGGATACTGCGTGACCCGGATGACTTTCGCATCAAACTGCTTGGTGACTTCTTTTTTGATTTTTACACTGATATCTGTTTTAAATTTCCTCAGCTTCTGCTTGACAGGAGGGCATGCTGGATCTGTGGGCAATTTGTGGACCACCAAATCGGTACTTAAACCCGGCATATCGTCATATGACCATGCAAAAACATCTTTGTACTCAAGCAACGCTTTGATTATCTCTTCTCTGAGCGGAGGCTCCAAATGGACACTTATTTTTGTTTCCCATAAATTCTCCTGATCCCCTAAATTTATTGCCTCTGTGTCGTTCAGATTAGGTTTGAGCTTTTCTTCAAATTGGCTTAACTCTTTACTGATTTCTTCAGAGGCTTCCTAATCATCATATTCTACCTCGTCATCACACTCAATTTCTTGTATTATTATTTCGGAGCTAGATTGGTAATCAAGACTATGCCAGAGACTCCTCATGCATGACACATCAGTGAAACCTGCATAAAAGAGACTGTACAAGAAAGAAAAGAAAGACAAAATAAAGGCTATCAGGAATGAAAAAGGAAAGAAATTGCATTTCATTAAAATTGTAAGATAACAAGGTTTAACTCATCCAAACGGACAGAACATAGCATTCGAAATACAACCTTGGAAATAATCCAGATTAAACTGAAAGGAAAATCAAAACTAACTACCACGACTCCCTCCGGGTAGGAAGAGGAGTAGCTTCCCAATTATTAAGCTTTGCATGGGGCCCCACGAACTACACATCTGCTTTGCTGGGACCTTTGCCTGGTGGATCCCAGGGATAGAAGTTATTCTGCGGAGGTCAAGGATTATAGTGGTTCTGGTGGGGAGGATGATTTTTTGGGAATGGAGGTTGATTTCTGTTGGCATGTTGCTGTAGTCGTGCAAAAGGTTGAGCATTCATGACCGCATACAGTAGAGGAATATAGGACATTTCCTGATGAGGGTAATAATGCTGGGGGCTTCTTTCTGAAAACAAGGGTCTAGGAGTGCGGTGTCTTCTCGCACCCGACGCCTCCATGGACGTTTCCTCTTCTGTCTTACCCTTTTCCATTCCTCCAGATCCTCCTTGGATGGCTTGGGAGGTTGCTCTAATAGCTGATTGGCTCAAAATTCTGTTGGTTTTCAGTCCATTGTCCACCATTTCACCGATCTTAATTGCCTCTGCAAAAGGCTTGCCCATGGCCGACATCATATTTTGAAAATAGTCCAGAAATACAGTGACCATTTCAACCTCATCCATTGGAGGCTTCACTCTTGACGCTTGTTCATGCCATTTGATTGCGTATTCGCGGAAGCTCTCTGAGGGCTTTTTCTTTAGGTTTGCCAAGGAGTTCCTGTCTGGTGCAATGTCTATATTGTACTGAAATTATCGAACAAAATCTCGGGCCAGATCATCCCATATATGCCATCACGAGGCATCCTGATCCATATACCACTCTGAAGCGATACCAATCAAGCTTTCCCCGAAATATGCCATCAATAATTCCTCTTTGCCGCCGGCATCTCGTAACTGATTGCAGTACTTCTTCAGGTGAGCAATGGGGTCTCCGTGCCCATCATATTTTTCAAATTTTGGCATTTTGAATCCTGATGGCAAGTGTACATGCGGGAACATACACAAGTCTGTATAGGAGACGCTTTTCTGCCCGCTCAAGCCTTGCATATCTTTCAAGCTTTGCTCGAGACTTCTCATTCTCTTTGCCATCTCGTCCTGCTCTGGGGCTTTGGGGGTTTTATCCTGCCCCGGTGTAAGCTCATATGGTGGCTGAGAGTAGGTGTACTGAGGATGATGAGGAGGATCATCTTGAAAGACGGGATTCTGGAATGTGAGGACCGAGGGGTCAAAAGTATGCTTTGGTAGTGATGGCTGGGTTATTGCGGAGGCTGGTAGAGCTGTGAAGATATTGGGAGCAATTCCGGACGGGAACACCTGGGGATGAGCCTTAGAGGGTGTTCCGAAGAAGTTAGCAGTCATAGTAGGTTGCCCTAGAGGAAAATTTGGGCGGCTGATAGGGACACTGGTAGCACCTCCGGATCCAGGGAACAATTTCGGGAAACTGGGGATAGTGCTTGTAGGCTAATTTTCGTTGTTCCAAGCATCCCACATTTCCATCAATCGCAGGTGCAAGATCCGATTTTCTTCAGCTGTAAGGGATTTAGAGGCCAGGATCCCAGAGATTGGGCTGTCTTCAGGTATGGGGATCGCAGGCAGAGTCATTTCAGATGATATTTTTATTTTTCCTTTAGATCTGGTGAAGTATTGATGCGAGGCCAGTTTACCACAAACCAACCACGGTTTCTAAAATACTCAGCTGGGACGACAACATCAACGGTTAGTATGAAACAAATAACAGATAGGTAACCGCACATTGGAGTGTGATGCACCTATACAATTAAATGAATATCTACATGTTTGCTTCGGTTGCATGCGTCATCTTGGCTTTTCCTCTTATTCCTTTTCTCTTTTCTCTCTCTTTTTGTTTTGTTTTCTCTCACTTTCTTTTCCTTTTTTTCTTTTTCCATTTTTTGTTTTTCTTTTCTTTGGCCATGATTTTTTTTTCTCTCAATGCCCTATTTCTTTCCTTTGTGTTTCTTTTTCTCTCTTGTTTTTTTTTTCTTTTATTTAATTCCCTCGTATTTCTCTTTTTTTTTCTTTTTTTCTAGGATTACGGTCGAATATTTTATTTTTGATTTATGAAAGAAAGACATCTAAGGAATGATTTATTTCGAACTACAAAGGAAAAAGTGACTATTTTTTTTTCAAAATTTAAGCACACAGAGATCCAGTTTTGCCGATACGGCCTTTCGGCACTTCTGGGAGGAAGATTTTAAGGCTGTGCCAGCAAACCATTAAAAAATGACTCAGGGTGGCTGTTCTTGCAAAAACAGCCTTCCGGCGCCCCTTTTGGGGACTTTCGGCTTATTTTAAACAAGAATGGCATCACCCGACTTATTTATGACAAAAATTAAAATTTTGACATTTTTTGGTTATTTTACAAAAGGGAGGTTGGACCCGATAAGAGTTGCCTACGTATCTCACATCCGGTGAGAATCAAACCAGCGTAGTTCGGTCAGACTTGCCAAAATCAAAACTATTTCAAACAACAATTTTCTTTCTATGTTTTTTTCAAATATTTTTTCTTTTTTTTTTATTTTTCAAAAATCCGGCAGCTTTGGTACTATTTTGGAATTGGTTTTTACACAACGAAAGGTTATCCTCACTGAGTCTTAACACTGCTATTTTCTCAATTTTCTCTCATTGTATACAAGCCGGTCAAAATGCAAAGCCGGGCAAATAAATGCGCAAGTAGCACGGAAGATGTATCAGGATGGTCATTTCAATTCAGGTCACCTGTCCTAGATGGACCCAACCCCTGTGTTGAGTCCCCTAAGTCAAATGCACATGATGCAAACAAGCGTCCTACTAGGGATCCGGCATGAGGTTTTGTTCTTGTAGGTTTAAACCCTAGGTTTATTGATCTAGACCTGGCTTACTTGAGCGGACAGCTCGAGCCGATGGGGAGGCAGCGTACCGGGGATATAGAAGCTCCGCCAGCTTTGCAACTTATCCAACCTCGTTCTAAATTAGGAAAGACTCTAAACAGAAGAGAAGCTACACGAAGTGCACCCTTCTCCATGATGTAGAAGACTTAGAGAGAGGAAGGGATTCGCGACAATTTATATACAATTCAACAAATATCAAAGCGGTAAAACATTTAGCACGTATAGCATGGGAGCATGTACAAAAATCAGATAAAGCCGAATATAATAATTAAACTAAGCTCGAATTCTTTGAACCCTGAACCAGAGATTCTAGGTTCCATGCCCAGCAGAGTCGCCAGAGCTGTCACACCTCCTTTTTTACACACCTACCCCGAAGGATAATATATAAGGGAGTTTTTCCATTTAAAGTGACATTATTCGACTTGGGATTATTTATTTATTTTTAGAGTCGCCACTTGGGATAGGATTGGTTTTTGGTGTCCCAAGTCACCGGTTTAATTTAATCCCAAATCGAGGAAAATTGTCGACATCCCAATTGGAGTCTGCGAACCAGAAATTCTGTGTAAGGAATTCTGTTGACCCGAGGGAAGGTGTTAGGCACCCCCGGATCCCGTGGTTCTAGCACGGTCGCTTAAATTATTATAAATGGCTAAAAATCTAATTTTTACATGCTCCAACCTATAGTGAAATTTTTTAATTATTTACCGCTTTTAATTATTTTTTACGAAGTGAACGTCGTTTAAAAACGTATTTTCGGATCACGTCACATGAAATGCACCCGGATCCTCGACACCTTCTTACTCAACATTTTTGGATTTGTATTCGGTTCGCATAAAATGCACACCCGTATTTAAGAAGGTAAGATTATTAAAAACGCGTCTAAAGTGGCTAACATCTTTTTAACTTTGTGGGAGGCCGTGAAATTCGCTAAACGACACGCCCCAAGTGCTAACTATTTTTAATCAAGTAATTAATGAGGGACCCACAATTGTATATTTTGTTTGGCGAGGCTCGTCTCATTTTATTGTTTGAAGGCCAACCTAAAGCAAACTAAGATTTTCTATTTCTTTTGTCTCTAAAAGGGCCTAATTAATTTGCATTTATAAATTCGGGCCTCGAGTTCAAGTCTGAATTCAAACAAAAGGGAGGACCCTCTTAATTTGAATCCGCCACCTAACTCGGAAACCTAAATTTGTATTGCAAATTAATCCCCATATTCCTAATATAGTTTTAAAGTATTTTTGACTTCTAGCATTTTTGGGCCTCAAAATCGATCCAAGAAGAGCGAAAGTGCCCTCAACTTCAGGGAAGCTGTCCAGATGGCTGGGCTAGGGTGCAAACCCAATTTAAAGAAAAACCTTGTCCTTAGTGGACTGCCCAGTATATCAGCCCTGGGCTTGGATCCCTTATTAAATTGGCTGGACCTAAGTTGGCCCAGTTCCTTTCATAATTCAAGTGGCTGAGCTGATATTGGGTTATGAATACAAAAGTATCATTAATGTAAAATGTAAATATTAGATTAAGGACCTGATCATCTACTCAAGGTTCGGTGTTAATTAATTAACACTTCAGCTTCCAAATCCATACTTTTACTGTCACTCTTAATGGCAAATAAATGGATAACATGTAATCAATAACAAATTTAGAACTTTGAGCAATAGGATTGTGATATTTACAATAATAGAACCTAGTATGAGTTACCTAGTCCTTCTATGAACTAATACCTGAATTATACAGAGCCCAATTAAAGTCATAACTAAAATCTGTAGTAAATATCTGAAGTTAACTTATAGACAAGTATAGAGGCGAATCACAGTGCATCTCAAGCGTTCCTATGTTTGAACTAATCATCAACTTATATCCAAATTAATCAATGAAGCAGGCTAATCAAAAATACATCCAGCATACAGTACAATTTAGTCTAGTTTATACAAAATAAATTTGAACATTCCTAATTAATACAAATGGTCCTATTTAACACTAATACATGTTTGTTCAAATGAAGATATAGCTACATATTAAACTAGTAATGAAAACAAAGGCAGACTCGTAATTCTTCATCATTTGATGTCAAAATTGTTCACATACATCGAGTGAAACTTCAGAGTATTAGAGACAACAATGTATCAGCAATAACATCGCTCACATAAGGCCAATTTTCAACCCAAATCAAGCCACAAAACCTAGGAGGAATGAAAGAAGAGTAACAACAATAAAATGACCAAAATCACACTAATTTTCACCCAAATTTAGTTGAAACTGAACCAGGAATATCTTAAGGCCTTCAAACACTAGAAACCGATCTAGAAGATGCTAATCAAACACTACAACTTGAAATTCAACCCAAAGTCACAATAGAACAGTATTTTTTATTAAGTTGTGCTGTATTTTTCTTTTTGTCTTTGGTTTTTTGGAAGAAATGAAGATCTAAGAGAAGTTGTTGAACTTTAGAATTTCAGATTTGGATATTTGAATTTTGAAATTCAAAATTTCAAATATTAAGCTTGCAGGAAATGTGTATTGGGGGGGCAATTTAGAAGCTGGAACTTTCAGTAATTTTTAGATTGTGTAAACTTGCAAATGAAGGCATTAGGCATGCCTTTTATAGGCAGGAAAGGGGCTGGAAGGTTCTAGAATTCTTCACCCATTTTCTCCCTTTTTTATTTTCAGAATTGACCCATTAGTCCTAAAGTCTTGACTTTTTGCCTATGTTATTACCCTAAAATTATTGAAATTTAAACTAAGGCCCTATTTAGAAGACTCTAGAGGGTTCTAAATTTAACTACAGCCTTCCTATGCAACCGTAAGTACCCAAACTAACCCTGAATTCAATCTGAAATAACTGAACTAACCTAGCTAAAACCACAGCCTCATTTTATCCTAATTGAAGACTATCAGCTATAACCAACTGATTAAACTATTTAAAACTAAAAAATAACAATCATGGAATCACTGATTAAAACACTAGTAACAAACAATAAAAATCAAACAATGACTAAAATCAAACTATAGGAATTAAAGATAGAAAAGAACAACAATCAAAGCAGAATAAATCCTAATCGAATAAAATTCAACAAAAATCAAACTAAAATCAGAAATCAGAACAAACAAGTAACCAAAATTAATCAACAATCAAACAAAAACCAGAACTAACTCAAACAATCAATCAGGACAGAATCGAACAACATAAAAAAAATGAAAATTAAACTAGAAGTCAAAAAAAAAACTAGATCAATCAGACAAGAAATGTAATCAAAAGAGAAGGAACTCACTGATGTTTTTCTTTTGGTCTTCATTTTGGTTGATTTATCGAAATTGATTTTTTAATTAATGTTACATGTTTATAAAACATATAACATTAATTAAAAAATCACTCGAGTTCTTTAAAGTCCAAAACAGTGCCGCCCTTGAAACCCTAGATCTAAAATTAAAGGGGTTTTGCTTGGATTCGAAGGATTCTATTTGCAGATTTTGGAAGAGGAGAGTGAGGGGAGTGTATGATATTAAATTAGGGTCATTACGCCGTGCACGATGGTGGCGCCGTCTAGGGTTTGGCTTATTCGAGGTGTTTGGGTGAGATTTGGAGGAAATCAATGATGGATGTGGAACGGGGAGGTGAAGGAGAGGAGATGGTGTAATTTTGGGGGTTATTGGACGTCGGCCGCCGCCGTGAGGTGATTTACGGCGGCGGCGTAAGGCATAGCCGGCGAAGCTGCAGGGGGTATGAGGAAGAAGCAAATGGTCTCTAGGTATTTTAGGATTTTAAGACACTTTTATTTAATTGTAACGATTGAACAATGGTCGCTGGATTAGAGTGTATGGACGGCTTGGATTGTTTGGCAACAAAACGTCATCGTTTTACTTGGGGGGGAGGCCGGGTTGAGGCGGGGTTTGGGCCTGATATGGGTAACGATTTGGAACGGTATTGGGCCAATCTCAAACGGATTTGGACCAAAATTGGGTAATTCATGAAGACCACTCAAATTCTTTAAAATTTTCCCTCTTTTACTATTTGATTTTTTCATTTATTATTTTATTTATTTTGTTAAAATGCAAAATTAAAAGTAAAAACACAAATTACCTCTAAAATTACACTAATTAATTTCCAAATAAACTAATTCCTAATTCAAAAGCAAACTAAGACAAATTAAAAGTATAAATGCAAAAGAACCATTTTTGTTCTTTTCTTTATTTTTGTACTATTGATTCGCTAATGAAATGCTAAAATTGGAACCTAAATGCTATTTTTATATTTTCGAATTTTATTAATGAAAAATGCACAACCAAAACATAAAATCATGCAATTATTTCCTAAAATTCAAATAATAAATGAAAAATCCTAATTCTAATGAATTTTATAGGAGTAATTTAAGCGTGACAAAAATTACGTGTTCACAACACTAAAATATATACACAAGTAAGCTAATATATCTATCTATTTACACATTATTCAAATGAGAATGCATCAGAAAGCAGAGAATGAAAAACTGCTCTATTTCATTTCTGTTTCAACAACTACATTGAAGTGGTGTTGAGAAGTGTACCCGAATTACAATGAAATAAAGGAGATGAAGATGGTCAGTAGCAATTTTTGTGAACCAGAAGCAGACAGTAGGGCACAACAGCTTAAAATCACTCTCAAACCCCAAAATCAATTAAAAAATAGCCCAGGAATGAACTCAGAAACTCAACAGCAGTCAATCGATCAAAAAAAAATTCATTTGACCTCAAGTTACTCAAAATTGAACTAGGAAGCCACAGGAAGAATCAATGTAACAGCTTTTTTTTGGATTTTTCTGAAAGTTTTCTATTGATTTTTTTATTTACTTTTGGATAGGATCTAAGATCTAAGAGAAGGCTTGAACTATAAGATAAGAATTTTGAGCTCCTTTGATTTGAAATTCAAACTTTGAAGTTTAGATTTGCAGAATGGCTTTGGGGGGAATTTTTTGGGTTCCAAAACTTGTCATTCAAGGCAAAGAGCATGCCCTTTTATAGGCACCAAAGGTGCAGCCTCATATTTCAGTTTTTACACATTAGTCCCTATGTTAATTTTTCAGTTTTTTGCCTACTTAATCCTTTATTCCCCGACTTGTTACCCAAATTACACCCCTAAGCTACCAAAAATCTGATTTGAGACTTATCTAGAAAGTTCTAGTAGCTTCCAATTTAGTTACTATCAGATTCCTCCAGTGAATTACCCTTACTGCCCTTACCTTAGCCCTGAAATTACCAAACTGATCTAGCTACACTCCCAGCCCTTCCAACCATGGTTAGCAACCATGGTTATTCACCCAAATCCAACCATTATACTAACAATCTGATTACTAAATTAATAAATCTAACAACTCTGTTAAATATTTGTTTAAACAAGCTAAAAACAAACTTAAATCTATATTAGCAGGAACAAAGCTGAATTTGAACAAAACACATATCACAACCAGACGCAACATTATTACTATCAGAAGAAAAACTCAAAGCGGAATAAAAAATAACAAAAATCCAATTACACTAACAAAATTACTTGAGCTAATTAGCAGACATCCAAATGTTCAGAGTAACACAAAATAATATCAGAATTAAAGAGAAACTAATTGTCACAGTTGAATCAAACATCCGTGAGATGAAGAAATAACAAAATCACTGATAGAACTTACTGGTAGGACTAGCCTGAATGCCCATTCGAATTAAGGTTCATCAAACCCTAAATTTAGGGCTCGTGGGATTCTGCCGGCTTATCTCATTAAGATCACCCAACTCCGGCGAGGTTCGAGCAACATTGACACTGGATTTGCCATCAAGGGAAGGAGGAGACCATGTGGTGTGAATTTCAGGCTGATTAGGCGAACTAGGGTTTTGGCTGGAAAAATTTAATTTATTATTCGAGTAGTTCCGGCCATGTTCGAGGGACGAGGCTTGGGGGGTTTGATAGAGAAGATAAAGGCGGTTCTATGGTGTAATTTTGGTAAAGTTTGGATGACTTTTTGTCTTGGCCAGAAAGTTTTCTGTAACGACCCGACCGGTCGTTTTGAGTACCAGCACTCCGTTCAGCAGTCAGAGGCCATGAACAGCTTTATTTCAGGTATTATGACTTGTACGCCGGGTCAGAACTTGATTTCGTGAAGTTCAGAGTTGATTTGGGAAGAGAATTCTCTTTTGAGAAGCTTAAAGTCAAAAGAATGAACTAGGATTTGAATTTCAAGTAAACGACCTCGGAATCAGGATCTGAAGGTTCCAGCAGGTTCGTATGATGATTTCGGACTTGGGCGTATGCCCGGATTGTGTTTTGGATAATCCAGGAGCGTTTTCGCGCCTATTGTGGAAGTTAGCATTTTAGAAGAAATTCTATAAGTTTGGCTTGAAGAGCATTTTAGTGTTATCAAAGTTCATTTGGAATTCCGAGACTGCGAATAGCTCTGTATAGTGATTCTGGAGTTGGGGGCGCGATCGAAAGTGAATTTGGAGGTCCGTAGACCATTTTGAAGCCATTTGGCTAAAGATTGAAATTTGAAGTTTTGGAAGGTTTGACCGGGGAGTTGACTTTTTATATCGAGTTCGGAATCAAATTACGGAAGTTGGAGTAGGTCCGTAATGTCAAATATGACTTGTGTGCAAAATTTGAAGTCAATCGGACGTGTTTTGATGGGTTTAAACATCGGAAATAGAAGTTGGAAACTTCAAAGTTCATCAAGCTTGAATTGAGGTGTAATTCATGAATTTAGCATTGTTTGATATGATTTGAAGCCTCGAGCAAGTCCGTAATGTGTTTCGGGATTGGTTGGTATGATTGGTTGGGGTCCCGGAGGCCTCGGGTGGTTAACGGATCGAAATTTGGAAATTTGGAAGACTGAATTGTGCTGCTTCTGTCATAACCGCATCTGCGGTTCTTGGACCGCAGAAGCAATCAAAATCTCGCAGAAGCAGAAGGGGCCAGGCCCAAGTAAAATTGCAGAAGCGGCCCAGGGACCGCAGAAGAGGTCCAGGGACCGCACAAGCGGTTCCGCTTAAGCGGTCCCCAGACCACAGAAGCGGTCAGCCTCCTCAAGCCCAAAACCGCAGAAGCGGTTAGAAAGTCGCAGAAGCGACTTTCGCAGAAACAGAAATTTCTTCGCAGAAGCGAAATTGGGATAGGCCAGGGAAGCCGCAAAAGCGGCCTAATTTACGCAAAAGCGAAGCCGATTAAGTGGCGATTTTTTCACAAAAGCGGAAATTACAGAAGGCTGAGGGGTCATTTTAAAGTCGGATTTTTGCTCATTTCTCTCAATTTCTTCACTTCATTTGGCGATTTTGGAGGGATTCAAAGGAAGGTCTTCATCAACAATGTTGAGGTAAGTCATCCCCATCACTTTTGAGTTAAATATATCAATTATATATGGATTTAAGCATGGAAATTAGAGAAAATATTGAGGTTTTGGTTGAAAACCTAGAAAATTATAAAACTTGGATTTTAGCCACGATTTTGAGTATGGAATTAGGACAAAATCATATATTTGAATTCCTAAGGTCATGGGTAACTTTTACCTTCGAGAAAATTTGAATTCCTGGCACGTGGGCCCGAGGGCATTTTGGTCATTTCACTAAACGAAGTTGGGAATTCGTATAATATGAATTGTTAATAAGTATTTGAGTATATTCTCATTAGTTTGCCGTTATTTGGCCAGTTTCGGGGCGTTGTGCATTAATTCAAGCTTTCGGAAAGATGTAGAATGCCAATTTCGAGTCTTCGCAGCGAGGTGAGTCTCCTTTCTAATTCTGTGAGGGCAAAATTACCCCATAGGTGAGTTAAAATGATTATGTGCTCCTAGTTGTGGGGGCTACGTACGTACAAGGTGACGAGAGACCGTGCGTAACTACTATATGCTATTGTCCGGGTAGTTTAGGACGCAAAAGCATGATTTATGTGGATTAATTGTGAAATCCTTGATGACTTAGATTTCTTAAATCACATTAACAATTAATAATTAGATTTTTTAAAAGACTTAAGCTTCGTTTTCTCAAATTAATAAAGAGAATTGACCTTTCCTGAATATTTGCTCCACGATGACTTCCTGACTGATTATCTGTCTGTGTGTGTTTATTTTGGAA
>MU767690.1:4880-20405 GCA_026770625.1 Nicotiana glauca | reverse complement strand
ATGGTAGTTATAATTCCTCGCCCTTAAAAAAAACTACGGAAGTCCATTAACCTTTAATGTCAAGTCAACGAGTTTTTACCATATAACATGGAAATTTGAACTTAAAACAAAAACTACACCAAGCAAAATACCATAATATAATCTGTGATTTGCACAATATTACTGACTTTAAGATGGGTAATTCTTTGACTTTCAAGCTGATTAATATGTTGTGCCCCCCCCCACCCCCCCCACCCACCCCATCCCGCCGCATACTCCGCATGCCTCCGAGGAGAAAATATTTATTCACGTTCAATATTTACATCAAATTATATTAACTCAAAATATTTAAAGGATAGAATGAGGTAAAAAATTATATATTAATCAAGTCAATTGTTATTGTATTGCAGCGGGATGGATGAAATGAAGACTCGCATCCGGTTGTTTTATGTGATAAGAATGTGCCATAAAAATTTAAAATTAAGTTTTATAGAGTGGTGATGAGACCGACTATGCTGTATGGGACATAATATTGGCCAGTTAAGAACTCCCACGTCTAGAAGATTAAGATAACAGAAATGAGGATGTTGAGATGGAAGTACGGGTATACCAGGATAGATAAGATTAGGGATGTAGATATTACCCTTGATAGGAAGGTATGAAGGTCAAAATTAGGGTAGAAGGTTAGTAGGTAGCCGTGCACCTCCCTTGTCCATGACCAGTAATATGTGTTAGTCTTGTTTTATTTTCAGATTGTTATCACTATCTTTGGTTATTTAATTTTGCTTTGGTTATCTTGTTATCTTGCTGGTGTTGTTGCTTGTTTCTACTGCTTCTTATTCATCTTTTTTTGAGCCAAGGGTTTATCGGAAATAACTTCTCGACCTTCTCAAGATAAGAATAATGTCTATGTACATATTACCCTCCTCAGATCCCACGTGTGGAATTACAGTATGCTTGTTATTGTTGTTGTTGTAATCATGATCAAATGAAAAAGAATTTATCGGTGCGCAAACATGTGTTATACATTTATTAATTTAATATAAATATCGCGTACACGACGTGTAAGTATAAGAAATTGTGTAGGGTGAGGAATGGATACAATGACCCCTTTATCTTCTTTCTAACTTCTTATTGCTTGTAATAATGCAAATTAATCACAAGAATATTCTTTATTGTAATACGGATTATACGCTAAACGTGATTTTTATAACGTGACGAGAGATGACCTCTGCAATATGAAAGTTGTATAGTTTATTTAATATTCACAAAAAGTCAATAACTACTACTACTAATTAAGTCCTACTAATAAATGAGGAGCAATTTCAAATAGACTGAATAATAAGTCGAGAGTCTGCTTTTTCACAATTAAGGACGTGGAATAAAGTCTACCAAGATTAAAGGAATTATTTAGGTCTTGGAGAAACTTATGTTTTCATATAAGAAATTTGCAACCCCCTTGGATTCTTCTGACATACATCATTATTAACCAGAAAAAAAGAGAAATAAATACCCCCTTCATAAAATTAGGGGTGCAACACTACTAAAAGCGGATCCAAGATTTAATTTTAATTTAATAATATTTATACTAGTAAGTTTTCAAGATTTTCATACACATGCACCTACACAAGGATTTTTTTTTATTTTTTTTTGTGATTTTAAAGCTCCAAGTTCCTTGAAATTATGGGTTCAGAACATAGTACTTATTGTAATATTTATACTGGTTTTCAGGGCGCACAATGAATTATGCATCCGCCACTGCAGTTAATCTCTAGAATCTAGAGGTTGTTTGAATTGGCTTTTAAGCTGGTCAAATCAGTTTTAAAGCTTTTTTTAGTTTTTTTCGATAATTGACAAAATTAAAAAAATACTTAAAATAAGTTAAAAAGTGCTTAAAACAAGCCAAAAACAATAAGTTGGGCAATTTCAACTTATTGTTTTTTAGCTTAAAATCTATTTTTACGAAATAAGCTACTTTTTTAAGTCAATCAAAACGGACTCTAAATCGGCCCCGGCTCTTTAACCCCTATAAGAGCTGGAGCTTATATTTTCCAGTTATTTTATATGGAAATAAAAGTAAAATCTCAAATTAGGTAGTGTTATAGCTAGGTAATTTTTAAGAAAAAAATAAATAAAGAGAGGAGGAAATGAACAGAAAATAAATGCATGCTGAAGGGTGAAAGCAGCTTAAAGGAAGGCAATGGGAGCACAAGATCAAGCAGCAAGAAGTTTTTTCAAATATTTATCTACATCTAATGGATGAATTAAGGTGAAGTCAAACTAAATTAATCTGAACCTATAAAAGATCGCGAAGACAAAATTATATGACAACGTAAAAGAATTTATCAGTCACCAAAATAATAATCATATATAATTGCTTATAAAAATGTAGGATCAATAACCTGAAAAAATGAGACATGCTATATGTTTAACCAAAAAATAGAATTTCGGTCAAAGCTTTATTTTTAGAAGAACTCGGGTTACTGATAATCGAAAATGAATGAAAGAAATTGATTTTCATAACAACAAGATAACTAGCAGAAAACAAAATAAATCAATATATTCAGTTGATATTTTCGTGCCCCTACAAATAACCAGACTTCTCCTTTTTATAGCTATCTCTAAGATATACGTTTTGCCTTTGTCATAATGAGACCATTATAGACAATTTAAGGCATTAAATGCTTCGTTACATAATCATTGTAATTTAATACAAATTCTCTAATGTTTCTGATTTTTAATACTTATTAAATACCGTATCTGTACTCTCTTGTGCTGTCAGATTCATTCTTCTTGACTTTTAGATTTAAATAGGTACGAGCACTGAGTCTTTTGAATATCTGCTCGTGCCTCTGCTCGTATTCTGTTGCAACTCGTGCCTCCTTGCTTACCATCATTCTTTGACCAGCCTTTGTGTCATGACATGTCATCTTTCAATCACTTCAATATAAAAACTCAATTTTTTCCAATACAGATAGTCCCCCCACTTGCCATTTATCCATCAATTGAATATTTGGGAAGTGAATTTTAATAAAGCGGGAATATTTGCCGCCATTAATGCTATGATTGAGTCGACGCTTCAATTGTCACTTCCATTTAATGCTATTATACGTGGCACCCTTTTATTGGCTTTGCGACTTTGCAGCGCTTTTTAAGGCTTCACTAAACACGAAGTGACAGTTCTCATTATGACCTTTCTGTCATTGCACCTTTTCCTTTGACGGTTGCTTCTTAGTATAAATATAGTTTTTATTTTTGTCTTTTCACATAAAGTTCAAAGATTTTAGAATATTCAATTCTTGCTCTTCACCTTCCTCGTACTGCCATGTCTTCATCAAACCCTAACCCTAGGCGAGTTCCCATTGTTGATAACTTTCCTCCTGCCCCTAGTAGGAGCAGAAGAGCTGGCAGACTGCATAACTTAGGGTCTTTGTCTATATGTGGTTCTTCTCTTCTTTCATCTAGTTCCAGTCCCTCCTCTAGAATTAGAGGTTCTCTTTCTCAAAGATCTTCTTCTAGGGGAAAGGAATCTTCTAAACCTCTTCGTGAACCTTTAGTGGATGAAATAGTTCCTGCGGAACTATCTTTCTATAATGACAGAGAATCCCTTAGAAATCAAGTGTCATCTTTAGATCGTGCTGATACCTACCCCACTCAGATCATTGAAGGACTGATTGCTTTGGTTCGCAAAGACTGCCATTGAGTCATGAATTCCCTATTATAATCCCCAATGCCAACCAAAGAATCACTTGGGGTTTTCTTTTGTTTATACATACCGTTTCATATTACGCTTCACACCTGCTATTGACCCTATTATTCTTGAAATCTATCATTTTTTCGACGTTTGTTTAGGTCAAATTGGCCGTATAGTGTGGAGGACTGTTGCCTGTTTGAGAAATTTGACTAACATGGTAGGCGTGCCTTTTAGCTTTTCTCATCTAATTCACCTTTATTCTCTTAGACTCTTTCGCCAAGGTGTCTTCACTTTAGTGGCAAGGAGTAAAAGAGTGTTAGTTAGCCCAGAAGATGACATAGACCGTGGCTGGTACACCAAGTTTGTTACTGCCCCCACTGTTGGTTTAGTGGGTGATGAAAATGTTCCCTTCCCTGAGAAGTGAAATTTTGCACGCGAGTTTTTTTTAATAACTCTCTCGTACCTTTTTTTCCTTCAATTTTGATTATCATCATTTTAATTTCCCATTTTCTATTCCAGCAACCATGGGAGTTGTTGATGAAATTTTCAACTTTCGTGGTTGGGTAGGAGAATTGTTGAACACTGCCCCAATGGAGGATAGATCTTGGAAGACTCTTTCCCAACGATTTGGTTGAAAAGTGAACACTCATGGTAAGAGTTTTATATATATATATATATATATATATATATATATATATATATATATTGCCTTTTTCTGAACTTACTTTAATCCTTCTTTTTATCAGGATTTACAGTCGAGGGGTTAGGGCTGAGGCGATCGTAGCTTCTCGAATTTCTTTGGAAAGGGACAAAGAGATAATTTTGGGCTCTTCATCGAAAAGAAAATCTATTGACGATCAAGATTCTGAAGAAGAGGAAGACGAGGTTTCCTTAGTGAAGAGGCCACGAACCCGTAGACGGATCGTTTCTGATGAAGAAGTTTCTCCCCTCGTTCGGTTCCTTTTACCGATTCTGTTGAAGCCCCAGTGGTGATCCCTGATGATGATGCTCCCGCTGCTGCTCTTGATTATGTTGAGCAGCTTTTTGGCCGCGCGTTTGGTAGTGAAAATTTGGGCTCGATTTCTGATGAAGCACCCCTTGCTTCTTTTTCTACTCCCGTTTCTGTGATTCCTTCTTTATCGATCGTGGATATTTCCGTTCCCCCAAGGCTGTTTTTACTGCTTCTACTGTTCCTCCAATAATCCCCTTTCCATCTGTTCATCATACTGAGGTTGGTTCTTCGAGTAGGAATGTTGCTATGAGGCAAGTCACTATTGAAGTTCCTGCTGATGGTAATCTTTTAAGGAAATTAGGTCAAGCAGACATATGGCTAAAGCCTTTGATTTGTCCGGTTAAAAGAGCTAAGCTTGATAGCCACTGGTTTTTGACCTTGATGAATGACATAGTGCATGTTTCTTAAAAGGTATCCCTTTTTCAAGCTTTACTTTAACCTTTTTCTATTCTCAGAGTTTTCATCGTCCCTTCTCTTTTTTGTTTAGGTTAATTAATTGACACGGAAATGATAAAAAGAGTTACCCTTTCAGAACAATTAGTGTGTGACTACCAAATATAGGCAGATAATTGGAAGGAACAATGTGACAGTCTTCAAATTGATGTGGAAACCTTAGAAGAGAGTAAAAGTACCTTGGAGCAGCAGGTAAGGGCCTTGACTTCAGAGTTGGCAGTTGTAGAAACTTCTTCAAGTCAAGCAAGTAAAGAAAAGTTACGTCTTGAAGCCTCTTTTTTCGAGCAACTTTCCAAGGCCAGTTAGGAGATTAGAGAGTTGAAGGCTCTCTTGGGTGAAAAAGAAGCATATGCTGGTGAACTCATGCAAACACTGACTCAAACTCAAGAAGATCTCCGGGAATCCTCTTGTAAGGTTCGCTTTTTAGAGAGTTCTCATGCTGCTCTTCAAGCTTCTCATGAATGTACCTTGGCTAAAAATGAAAAGTTAAGAAATGAAATTGCTGACTGGGAGAATACGAGATCCTTGAAGATAAAACTGCCATTGAAGTGAGTTGGACGTTTTTAAATTCTCGCTATGATACCCTCGTTGAAGTTAGCCAGGAGAATTTTAACTTGGAATCCGAGTTAGCCAAGATCAAATAAACTCTCGAGAAGACTCAGCAGAAACAAGATTTTTTCTCTCCCGTGGCTAAAGCTTCTGAACATGTTGAAGATGATACAAGTATCCCCACTCCTTCAAGTCAAGTTGAGCCCGCTGCTGTTGATGTCCCTGTTTCAGTTCCTTCAAGTTCTCAGTGAAAAGTTTGAATTCCTTTGTTGTTTTTTTTTCTTTGTGGTTGATCCTTGGTCTTTTTAAGGGTTTGTGGAAAACGTTAAGTCCCCACACTTTTTATGGGGCACTTTGTATAAATAACTTTTTGGTTTATGACTAAGTTTATACTTAGTTTAAACTTTTTAATATTATAAAGTTTCCGTTGCTGTTTAAGCTTCTATTTTATTTATTCTTGCCTTTATTGTCACGACCGATTTCCACAATAGGTCATGAGGGCGCCTGACACCGTTGTCAGGCAAGCCAACGTGAAACATTACTAAATTCTTATGTTGTAGTTAATCAGAAATGAGTGAAATAGATTCTTAATTAGGATTTAAGCCAGAAGTGCGAAATACCGTAAATAACATAAGTATACAACCCAAAAACAAATGTCTACCCAAGTGTGTGTGCCATAACCCGGTTTTACAAGTATGGGCATCTAGTAGAATATACAAAATACATCTCTATCCTATTGTCCGAGATAAGGAAAGAAAACAAAAGTAAAAGAAGACTCCATCCGGCTACTGAGCGACAGAGGAAGGAAGCAGCTCACCATGGAAGTCTCTGCCACAAGCTCAAGGGCGCGCACCAGACTGGTAACCAAATGTATCTTCCTCAGATCCTGTACAATTAAGTACAAAAGCATAATATGAGTACATAAACAATATGTACCCAGTGAGTATCCCGTCTAATCTCGAAAAAATAGAGACGAGAGGTCGACTTGATACTCACTAGGGTCGAGATAATATAATATCAATGTGCTATGCTAAGCATGAAAGTTTCCAATATTTAACAGGTTATAATGAAAAGCAATACTCAGGTTCTTGACCTTATTTCAGTTTCCATTTACATTTTTCAATTTCTAAGCAAGTAGGCATGTCATATATAGGCATCTCTCTCTCTCTCTCTCTCTCTCTCTCTCTCTCTATATATATATATATATATATATATATATATATATATATATATATATATATATATATATATAGCATGCACAATCATATGCCGAGGTGATGGCCCGATCCAACAAAAATAAATTGTGCACTTGCCGAGGGTCGACGGCGCGCCTATAGATGCATCTATTCATACCGAGACGATCGGCCCAATCCGCAAATAACAAGCAACATCAAGTATACACACGAAGGCACATCAATAGTCAATAATGCCATGCAAGAGTTCAACAAGTATACAAGTCCGTTCTTATTCCCCTTTCAAGTCTCTAGCATATCCTAGGTGATCATATTAACAAGACAATATAGAGATTTCTATAAATAAAGCATGGTGTGGGTCCTAAACTACCCGGACGATTAGCATAGTAGTAGCTACGCATGGACTCTCGTCACCTAGTGCGTACGTAGCCCCCGCATTTAGCAAGAATTACTCAATTATTATTCCTATGGGGACAATTCCCTCTTACAAGGCTAGAAAGGAGACTCACATCGCTCCAAAGTGCACTTCCAATATCAAAAGCAAGACCAAGCCCTCAATTCAGAGGCGAACGATCACAAACTAGTTAAATGAAGTAAGAACTAGTCAATATAGGCCTACAAGATCGAATTCTAACTATTTAAGCGATTTCCCAACCTTTTTCACAAGTTTCCTAAATTCCGACCCCGGGCTCACGCGCCCGGATTCTGAGATTTTTCGAAGAAAGTTGTTCTCTATAACCTAAGGATCGATAATATATGAATTCTAGTTCATTTCATAACAAATTTCGTGGTTAAATCTTAATTTTATTTAGACCCTAGGTCTAGCTCTAACCCCTTTGATTTCACCTAGTTTTTAGTGTTTAATCTACTTAATATACATGTATTTAATCTAATAATGAGTGAAATTAACTTACCTTGAAGTGCTATGTTGAAATCCCCCCTTTGGAAGCTCCCAAATCGCCAAAGTGTAGAGAAGAATGAAATAAATGGTCTTTGAGCTCGAATTAAATAAAGCTCACTGCCCAACAATTTCCATATCTGCGGCATTGGCCAAAAGGACAGGAACCGCTTCTGCGGTCTGAGGCCCGCATCTGCGGAGCCGCTTCTACGGTTTTGTCCTGGATTGCCCCTAGCCGCTTCTACGGAGTTCTGACCGCACCTGCAGTCCCGCATCTGCGGCCCAAGAACCGCAGATGCGGTTATGACATAAGCATCAACTTCATCCCCTTAGTAATTTTCCTACTTCACTCGATCCTCGTCCGCTTGACGCTCGGGGCTCCCAGGCCCCGCTCGAACATACCAACAAGTCCAAAATCATGAGGCGGACCCACTCGAACCCTCAGAACACCCGAAACAATGTTAAATCTAGGAATCACCCCCTAAAACCAAATGAATCAAACTAATGAACTTCAAGTTCTTAATTCTCCTCTAACGGGACAAAACGCCTTTAAACCACTCGGATTGAAACCAAATTTTACGAGCAAGTCTTAAACAATAATACGGATCTGTACCAAGCTTTAGAACCAAAATTCGAGCCCGATACCTAGGAAATCAGTGATTTCTTAGTTTCTTTAATTCTTTAAAACTTCAATTTAACAATTTCCAATAAAAATTTATTACTCGGGTTAGGGAACTCAGAATTCGATTCCGGGCATACGCCCAGGTCCCATATTTTTCCACGGACCCTTTCGGACCTTCAAATCCCAAATCCGTATCCATTTTCCCAAAAATTTGACCGAAGTCAAACTTGATCTTTTACGAGAATCTTAAAGAAACAATTGGACATATTTTTACTCAAAACTCTTCCAACTCCCGAACCAATCGTCCCCACGAGTTATAAATTAGCTAAAGCAAGCTTGGGAAGTTTTATTTAAGGGAACGGGGTTCTAAAAGGAAAAATGACTATTCGGATCGTTACATTTATTTTTAAGGACTTACTGAATAACTTTCATTTTTTATTTTGTAAAATGCTTTCTTTTTCTCATGAATGTCTTAAATCAATCATGAATTATAAAAGAGGGCCCTTTTATATTCGACACTTAATGAAGAAGACGTCTCAACTTCATAATGGTATTAATATACGACAAAAAAAATAGGAATACACATGTTTCTTGAAATAACTTTGACAAGTTTTTATTTGAACTTTGCCAAGTTTTAAATAACACTTTACATGTATTTAAATAACATTTATAACTTTTCGGTAACTGTTTTTCTCACAATAGATTTTTATTGAAAGAAAGAATAAAATACAAGTTTTTTATGTAATAACCCGTTTTAGCACATGTACTTTAGATACAAGGTTTTTATTTATAACTTGTTTCGGTACATTGCCTTTAACCTAGCTATGGTAAGGTTTTGTTTTGGCCTTGGCTCGTGGCTATCTTTCATTGGCTTTTGCTCTGCACTTGACTCTCTCAATGAGTTGTTTTGCTCTGCACTTGACTCTTTCAATGAGTTGATTTTTTAAGCTTGATCTTTTGATTGCTTCTCAATCTTCTTTGTCTTCTTTATATATTTGTCTATGTATATATCATATAGTCCCCCAAGTGTTTAAGCGTTAAAGTATGAAGCCTCGAGCACTTGATTGTTCCTCTCATTTGGTCTTTTTCCTGAAAAGGAAAAACACACGGGACTCAGAGGTGCGATTATAGATGAAGAAGGCTTAACCCGCTTGAATTTCTATCAGAATAGTTTTAACCCTAGACCGGGAATTTTAATTTATTTTACATGCCTTGCAGGTCGTGATTCATCATTTAGTACGGGTTAGCTTTATGCCTATCAACTAAAATCGTTAGTAAAACTTTAACAATTCAAAAATAGAATTTTAAAATGAAGATACCTGACCGTGAGTATTCTTTTAGAAATAGTATCTCTTCAGATGAACGGCATTCCAATGTGAAGGTAATATCTTGCCATCCATTGTCTCCAGCTTGTATGCTCCTTTTCTCGCAATACTATGAATCCTGTAAGGTCCTTCCCAAGTTGGACTCAATTTTCCCGTATTAACCGTCTTCGTGGATTGAAAAACTTTCTTGACTACGAAGTCCCCAATCTTGAAGTATCTTAATCATGACTTTCGATTGTAATATCGTTCAATGACTTGTTTTTGTGCTGCCATCCTTATCAATGCAGTTTCTCTTCTTCCTTCAACTAAGTCAAGGCTTATGTGCATCTCCTATTCATTAGATTCTTCTGACGCTTGTGTATACCTCGTTCTTGGTTCCCCTATCTCAACTGGAATTAAAGCTTCAGCTCCATACACCAATGGGAATGGTATTTCTCCTATGCTTGTTTTTGTTGTCGTGCGATATGCCCATAAAATACCAGGTAGCACTTCTGGCCAATTCCCTTTAGATTCTTCTAATCGTTTCTTCAAATTATTGATAATGACTTTATTTGTTGATTCATCTTGTCCATTACCTACCAGATGGTAAATCGTGGATGTAATCCTTTTAATTTGCCAGTTTTGTAGAAATTCCGTGATTTGAGCGCCTATAAATTGTGGGCCGTTATCACACACGATTTTCTTTGGTACATCGAATCGGCATATGATGTTTCACCAAATGAAATTTTTGACTTCCTTTTCCCGTACCTATTTAAATGCTCCTGCTTCTACCCATTTAGTAAAGTAATCGGTGAGTACAAGTAGGAATTTTACCTGTCCCTTTGCTTGTGGTAATGGTCCCACGGTATCCATTCCCCACTTCATAAAAGGCCATGGTGCAATGACTGGATGTAATAATTCCGCAGGTCTATGAATGGTGTTTCTATATCTTTGGCACTTATCATATTTAGCCACGAAATTTTCCAGTTCTTCTTCCATTTTAGGCCAATAATAGCCTATTCTAATCATGGTTCTTACCAGTGATATTCCTCCTGCCTGATTTTCACAATGCCCCTCGTGTATCTCCCTCATTACATATTCTGTTTGAGAAGGTCCGAGGCATCTTGCTAAGGGCCCACCGAACATCTTTCGATAAAGATTACCTTGCTTTAAACAATATTGAACAGCCTTTTTCCGAACCACGTGGGCTTTTTTTTGTCTTCAGGGACGGTACCATACTGCAAAACAACGACAATCTCGTTTCTCCAATCCCAGGTTAAGTTATTGAAATTTACCTCATTTCTGTCTGGATCGAAAACTAAATGAAACAAATGAATTACAGAAGCATTTTCATTACTCGCCACGTCTGCCGCAGATGCGAGATTGGCTAGGGCATCTGCTTCGACATTTTCATCTCTTGGTATCTGTGTTACTTTCCAGGTTTGAAATTGTCTAATCAAATCCTGTACCTTTTCCAAATATTGCTGCATTCGTGCCTCCCTGCTGGTATAAGTCCCCAGCATTTGGTTAACCACGATTTGCGAATCGCTTTTGATTACAATTTGATTAATGCCAAGTTCTCGTGATAGTTCCAAACCTGCAACCACAGCTTCATACTCTGCCTCATTGTTAGTTATAGAATGGAATTTTATGGCATGACGAATGGTTTCACCCGTAGGTGGCACCAAAACAATTCCTAAACCTGCTCCCTTCACATTAGATGAGCCATCAGTAAACAAGGTACAAATTCCTGGATTAGACCCGTTGAACACCCGTAGTACTTTTTCTGCTTATAATTGCATCTCTTGGCTAAAATCAGACAAAAAATCCACTAATACCTAAGATTTTATCGCGGTTCTAGGTTGGTAAGTAATGTCATATTCACTTAATTCTATAGCCCATTTGGCTAATCTACCAAACAATTGATGTTTGTGTAATATATTGTGTAATCGATAAGCAGTTTCTACAGCAATAGGATGACACTGAAAGTAAGGACTTAGTTTTCTTGAAGCCATGATTAGTGCAAGTGCAAGTTTTTCTAATTGAGGATATCGCGTATTCGCATCTAATAATGATTTGCTAACATAATAAATTGGAGATTATTTACCTTGGTCTTCACGAACTAAGACATCACTCACGCTACTTCTGAGACAGCAAGATAGATGAGCAATCTTTCTGCCACCTTTGGTTTTGCGAGCAACGACGGATTTGACAGGTATGTCTTTAATTTTTTGAGCGCCTGTTGATACTCCTCAGTCCATTTGAACTGATCTTGCTTTTTAAGAGCTGAAAAGAATTTAAAGCACTTTTATGATGATTTGGAAATAAATCTCCCCAAAGCTACAATTCTTCCTGTCAACCTCTATACTTCTTTTTTATTTGTAAGTATATCAGGGATTTCTTCAATGGCTTTAATCTGTGCTGGATTCACCTCAATACCACGGTTAGAAACAAGAAAACCTAAAAGCTTACGTAATGCTACATCGAATGCACATTTCTCAGGGTTTAATTTCATATTGAATTTTCGCAAGATCTGAAACGTATCTGATAAATGCGATATATGATCCCCCGAATGTTGAGTTTTAACGAGCATATCGTCTGTATAGACCTCCATAGGTTTTTCCAAGTGTTCTTGGAATATTTTGGTCACCAGTCTTTGATACGTTGCACTAGCATTTTTGAGGCCAAAAGGCATCACTTTATAGCAGTAAGTCCCCCTGTCTGTTATAAATGAATTTTTTTTCTTTATCTAAAGGATCCATTTTAATCTAGTTATAACTTGAATATGCATCTAAAAAGGTTAAAAACTCATGTCCTGCAGTAGCATCAATTAGTTGATCTATATGTGATAATGGAAAAGAGTCTTTGGGGAAGCTTTGTTAAGGTCTGTGTAATCTACGCAAACTCACCACTTACCATTCTTTTTCGGTACCACAACAGTATTGGATAACCAATTAGGATACGTTACCTCGCGGATAGACCCAATTTTTGGACCTCATCTTGAATCACCTGATTTTTGAAAGCTCCTTGCTTTCTCTTATTTTGTTTGACAGGTGGATATGAGGGGTCTTCATTTAACTTGTGAGTCATTACTTCCGGTGGTATTCCTGTCATATCAGAATGGGACCAAGAAAAATAATCCACGTTAGTTTTCAAAAATTCAATCAATTTACCTTTCATGTCCTGGCTTAGATTGGCCCCTACGTAGACTTTCCTTTCAGGCCACTGTGTGAATAATACTACAGCCTCCAGATCTTCAATCGTTGTTTTGATATTTTCATTTTCCTCTGGTTCTTGAATGAAATCGGGCCTTGAGTCCACATCTGTTCGTTCTTGTTCAGTTGAGTTTTGTGTTGTAGTATCCTTAACTGGATTCTGTAACTGCTATTTTTCTTTTTTCCTCATACTTGAATCTGCTATGGAGTTGATACTCCTGGATGTCTGTTGATCTCCAGGGATTTGACATATTCCACATGGTGATGAAAATTTAATAACTTGATGTAAGGTTGAAGGAACAACGTCCATCTCGTGGATCCACGGTCTTCCAAGAATCATATTGTAAGCCATCTCCATCTCTACCACCTGAAACTTTGTATCCTTGAAGGCCCCTTATGCGAATGTAGTAAGTATTACCTCACCTTTCGTCACGATGCTAGCATTGTCAAACCCAAACAAAGTAAGCACCTTGGGTACTAATTTTGCTTCAGCTTGCATCTCGTGTAGAACTCTTAGCAGAATAATGTTCACAGAGCTACCTGGATCAATCAAAACTCATTTCGCATTAGTGTCATGTACAAGTAAAAATATTACTAGTGCATCATTATGTGGAGTTAATACGCCATCTGCATCTGCATCATCAAACGTAATTCTTTCTTTGTAAGGCCCCGGAAATTTTTGCTACGTAATTTAGGATTTTATGGTGTCACGTAGGCTTATTATAATATTTTTATGCTCTATTAATATGGTGTAAATCCATTGGATTTTGTAAATATGTGTATAAGTCTAATGGTAAGTAATTTGGGGTCCAAGGAAATGTCTAAGTCTAAGAAAAATTGGAAAAGTCCATAATAGGCTAAAATTCCCAATGATCTTGCACAAGTCCCCACTTTGAACAATAACATCTACATATGTATAATGTTTTATGTGATGAATAACCTATCAAATGAAAGGTCTTTGAGTCTAGTTTCCAACGCTTCAAACCGTTCGTCATTTGGACATTCCTACGCAAAGTTATGATCAAATTACCAAGGATTGGAAAATGCTATCCTGTGTCAAATCTGCGAACGCATTCCTGTCGCATTGTTGACTCTGCGGTCGCATTTCTGTCGCAGACTGGGCCAGTGTAGCCCAGTTTTGGGCGCCGATTTTGCGGTGCATTATGCGGCTAGCATTCGCATTCTGCGGTCCATTCTGCTATAGCATAATTGACATCGGAGGGTTAATTTTCTAATTTTTATAACCCGACCCACCATTTCAATATATAGCCTTTGGGGCTTCATTTAGGGTCATTTTCTACTGATTTTAGAGAGAGGTGAGAGCATTTTAGAGAGAGAAGGAGGAACCCAACATTTAGATCATCCAAACCTTGCATCAATCTTCAAGAATAAAAGAACCCAATCACAAGATCTTTATCTAAGAGGTAAGATTCTATGCCCTAGGTTTTAATTTCGAGTTTGGAGTATAAGATGGGTTATTGAGGTATGATTCTTGGGTGTATTAGTATTGTGTATACATGCATGTACAACTTAGGTTTATTGGAAGATTGTTTAACATAGATAAGTAAAGATTTGGTTGGGGAACGAAGGAAAACCTTGAAAAAAAGAGATTTATGATTAAGATGCTCAACTAGTATTTGATAAAATGCTCAAATGAGCTAGAATTATGAATATCTTCCTAATTTGTGCTCAATTTTTATATGTCCCAAAATAGATTGAAGTTGCTAGAAATTCCGGAATATCATAGTAATTAAAGGAAAGCTCAAGAAAGGTATGTATGGCTAACTTTAACTCTTGTAGAATCCCCCTTGTTGTGACGAGCATATAGTATGTGTACCTTGCATGAAAATATGTGAATTGATTGCCTTAGTTGATTTCCATACCACCAAGTTATATGTGATTGTGAGAAGTGATTTGATTTGCCTATCTTGTTATGTGCAAAGTTTGTAAAAGCTTGAGGATGTCGACATGGAAGTATGTGTTTACTTATGTGAACTATTTGTAAATTCTTGTGATTTATGTGCCTTGAACATTGTTGGTTAAGTCTTATGATATGATGGTGCAAGTAAATGGAAACAAACCAAATGTGGGTGTGTGATTGTGAAAGTGTTATGTGGTAAGAACTGAGAAACAAATGATGGAACAAAATCTTAAATGATGTACTTGGAACAATTGTGGTAATAACATATTTGGCTTGTTGTGGTTTATTGTGGTGACTTAAATTGCATATGAGTTGTTGAATATGATGAAGTGGTATTGATGGCTACGGAAATTCTTATGAATTGTTATGGTTGTTCTTTGAGAATTGTTGTTGTTCTTCTTGTGAATTGTTGTTGTTGTATGTTGTTTGTGAATTGTGATTGTTTGGTGGTATCGGGTTGCGCGCCGCAACACGAAGTAATAAGTTGTGGGTTGTGGTGATAAGGGTGGCCGAGGTAATAAGGGTGGCCGAGGTAATAAGTGTGGAAGTGATCGAAATCACTATTGAAATGAAAATATGAGAAATTTGTGAAAACATTGATGTGATAATATTGAAGGGGAAAAGGAGAGATTGTAAAACTTGTTTGTCTTTGATTGTTTCTTTCACGTGCATTTGATCGTTGATT
>MU767687.1:5432-23777 GCA_026770625.1 Nicotiana glauca | reverse complement strand
CCTCCTTCAAAAGATCCAAAGACACAGATGGCCTCCGCAAGCAATCTATCGATCATCAGTTCTGAGGATAGCCCGGCATCGTCTATTCTGCAGCTAGAATCAGTAGTTGCTGAAAAGAATAAGATGTTGCGTCTCCGTATAATGGAAATGTGCGATGCCTGGTCTAATTGTAGGGAACCGCCAAGTTCAATTCCTGGGCTCCTTGAGTTGATCCCTAGGTCAGGTGAGGCTACCAAGGCCCCTATGCCCAACCTGCTCATCCCACGCGGGCACCCTCTAATGTCTTCCAATGATCGTGGCATGCCTTCTGTGGTTCGCGCTCATGCACTAGCTTCAAGAGCACCGCCTCCAATGTTCACCTTTCAGGGTCCACAGCTTCAATCAGATATAACATATGTGACCCCGTACTCTTTGACTCAACCTCCGCGATATGATATTTCGGTAGAGCAAGAAAAGGTTGGTAAAAATTCCGAGCAAGAGGAAATTGCTCGGAAGATGAAGTGCCTGGAACAAAGCCTGAAAAACATGTAAGGTCTGAGTGGTCAGAAAAGTGTCTCATACCCCGACCTCTGTATGTTTCCCTATGTCCACTTGCCAGCTGGCTTGAAGATGCCAAAATTTGAAAAGTACGACGGGCACGGATACCCGATCGCTCATCTGAAAAGATACTATAACCAGTTAAGGGGTGCTGGCAGAAAAGAGGAGCTGCTGATAGCTTATTTTGGGGAAAGCCTCACCGGAATTGCTTCTGAGTGGTATACAGATCAACAAGTTACTCATTGGCGAGTGTAGGACGATATGGCTCGTGATTTTGTACGCCAATTCCAATATAATGTGTACATCGCTCCTAACAGAAACTCCTTGTCCAATTTGAAAAGAAAACAGTGGAAAGCTTCCGCGAGTATGCTGTCAAATAGCGTGAGCAAGCTGCCAGGGTAAAGCCTCCAATGGACGAAACTGAAATGGTCACGGTTTTCCTGCAGGCCCAAGGGGTTGACTACTTCCAGAACATGTTGTCTGCTATGGGTAAGCCGTTCGCTGAGGCTATCAAAATTGGAGAAATGGTTGAAACCGGTCTAAAAACGGGCCGAATCTTGAGTCATGCTGCCGTTACGGCCATATCACAGGCTGCTCAGAATGGTTTGGAGGGTTTGATGAACAGAAATGGATTTGAAGAGGGAGCCATGATGGCTTCCAGCTCGAGAGGGTCCCGCAGGTCATTCGGCCAATCATATGTGCCTCCTATCTTCCCACCATACTATTGTCCCCTTCAAGATGATGGTTATAAAGTGGCACCGCCTCCCTATGCGGTGGTGAGCGTGCAATCTTACACCCAGCCACAACATTATACACAAAACCGAGCTCCACTTTCGAGAAATGCCCACCCTTACCAAGCTCCATATAATCCTCAATCAAGTGATCCCCAATACAATCCTCGCCCAAGAGAGCCTTTCAGAAAGAATCAGTTTCACCCATACTGGTGAATCATATTCAAGCTTCTTCCAAAAGTTAATCAAGCTAAATCTATTGCAGCCAGTGGCGCCGAACCGGCCGAACCCTGAGTCCCCCTCGCATCGAGCTGATGCTATATGTGAATACCACTCTGGAGCAGTGGGACACAGTACAGAGGACTGTTGGACCCTCAAAAGGGTAGTTGAAGATTTGATTGAAGCTGAAAGAATTATTTTTCGGGATGAAGAAGCTCCTGATATGATGAACAATCTGTTGCCTACCCACAACAACAGTCCAATAGTCGGAATGATTTGTGAATCTGAGGAATTTGATCCGGCACTAAAGGCCATTGCAGCCATTGCCGAGACAAAAGAAAAGCCAAAAAGTGATCGCCAAGCATGAAAGTTCCGCATCAGACGGGAGTCTCGGTAGCCAGTCTTGCTATCCTTTCTGCGTCCGGATTATCTCAGGGTGTGATCCGGATATTTTACTTTATTGTCTTACTTTCCGATGTAAACCCTTTTATCTTCCAAAAACTGGGGAAAAAAAATCAAAAACTCAAAAAAATCAAAAATCAAAAAATCAAATGAAATTAATATTTCATTGTCCCTTTACTTAATCTTGTCATTTTCTTATTCTCTTTTCAGTTCTGTCAATTGCAGATTTCAATAACATGACATGCTTGCGGACTTTATGCCCGGATCCTGAAAGCTGTCAGACCTCGAAATAATGAGTCAAGAGCCAGAATGCAAAGAGGATAAAGTTTGAGGAAATAAAACAAAGAGTTTGAACAGTTGAAGGACAATTGGTTCCAAAATTTGAAAGGTCCATACTTTGCAACAAGATTACTGCCAAAAGAGTGCGTTTTACTTGGGACACATCGAAGGAAATGTCCCTGAAATAACTGTCAATGCAAATGCAGTCAAAAGATACTATGTTGGATCCTCCATATAGTTCTAATATTCTCTTATTGGGATGACGAAGGCTTTCATTCTCGCTACCCAAACACTATCATCCCTTTGAAAAACCCACTTGAGCCGGTTACTCTTCTTTGACTACCCTCTTTGGAACCTGAAAGTGCTATTAAAAAATGAAATTACAAAAAAAAAAAGGAAGAAAAGACAAGGAAAATGAAATAAAAAAGAGAAAAGATGAAAAAAAAGAGAAAAAAAAAGAAAAAAGAAAATTAAAAAAAAAAGTGAAAAAGGAAAGGAAGAAGAAAGAAATAAAAATAGAAAAACAAAAACAAAATATTTTTCCTGAACTACGTCTGACTTGATTCCGAAAGGATACGTAGGCAGCCTCTCCTTAGGGTTCAGTCACACCAAAATAAAAATCCAAAGTCCCCCAAAAGTGAAACTGGGGAAAAAGTTATAATGGTTCGACGACAGTCTGCCAGAAAGGTTCCAAAGTTGTAACTCAATCCAAATACTTTTTACCCCAAAACCTTGTTCAAGTCCTTCTGATCAAATCGGCAAAGAGGTTCGAAATGGGAGGATAAAGTTACTTGGATCTGATACAACAAAATAAGAGAAATGAAGTGAGAGAGTCTTATTGGTGAAAACCCACACGGGCACCATGAGGCGATGGTAAGCAGAGAAATGAAAAATGAGAGAGTCTTGTTAGTGAAAACTCGTAAAGAGCACTATAAGGCGAGAAGAAATGAGAGAGGTCACCTCGTGAAAACCCGCAAAGAGCACCCCTGATAGAAAAGAGGATCCTCACAGCCACCGGCACCGACAGAGTCCTGCAAGGTTTCTCGATTTTTGAGGCAAAAGTTGTGATGAATTTTTGAGAGTCAGACGGTTTACACAGATTAGGCATCCAGTCCAAAAGACATGTCATATTCATTGAAGTCCGCATGTACTCCAGATACGTCCTTCTCTCCTTTCCCCGAAAGGGACACTTCTTATTTTAAACTCATTCTCCATTCAATTGTTTGTTTTCTTTGAATCCCTTTCGGTCTAACTTTGTTCCAAAAATAAGGCATAGAAAAGATGGCAAGACTGATTTACAGTGTTCTCATTTGAAGCGAGCTGATATATTCAAAAGGCGCCCAGCCTCAACAAGGGCAGCAAGTCAACCCTGACTGGCCATGATTGGCCGATGCTTTGAAATGGAAAACTTTGAAAGAAGTCAAAAGTGAAATGCCCACAAAGGCAAAATAAAGTTGAAAAAAGTAAAGTACCGCCATGGTAAAGTTTAGGAAAGCCAAAGGTTCTCCAGAGTCAGAAATGCAGTTGGTATTCAGGAAATAATCAGTTGGAGCTGAAATCATTAAAGAAGATGAGCCGAGATCAAGAGATTGAGATAATCAAGGCCACAAACCGACCTCCATTTTAAAACTAACAAATCTTTCTTTATTTAGAACATGAACAAAATCGTTTAGTGAAACAGTTCGTGGAAAGACGAACACCACCAAGTGAAGTTCTCAAATCCATGATTTCCCTTCCAATATGCACGTAAGCATGTTATTTTAGTTTCATTATAGGGGATCAACACCCTATCTTCAACACAGGGTACTACATCCCCTGGTTGCATTATTTTTTACATACAGTACGACATCCCCTAGTAGCGTTTCAGAGTGCCACGAGCCTCATTTTATTGCCAACATAGGGTACTACATCCCCTGGCTGCATTATTTTCTACATAGGGTACAACATCCCCTAGTAGCATTTCAGAGTGCCAGCCTCATTTTATTGCCAACACAGGGTACTACATCCCCTGGCTGCATTATTTTCTATATAGGGTACGACATCCCCTAGTAGCATTTCAAATTGCCACGAGCCTCATTTTATTGTCAACACAAGGTGCTACATCCCCTGGCTGCATTATTTTCTACATAGGGTACGACATCCCCTAGTAGCATTTCAGAGTGCCAGCCTCATTTTATTGCCAACACAGGGTACTACATCCCCTGGCTGCATTATTTTCTACATAGGGTATGACATCCCCTAGTAGCATTTCAGAGTGCCACGAGACTCATTTTATTTCCAACATAGGGTACTACATCCCCTGGTTGCCTTACTTCTTGTTGCAAACATAGGGTACGACATTCCCTAGTTGCATTTTAGAGTTCCACGAGCCTCATCTTATTGCCGACACATAGTACTACATCCCTTGGTCGCATTACTTTCTACCTACATAGGGTATGACATCCTCTAGTAGATGCCACGAGCCTCATCTTATCGTCAACACAGGGTACTGCACCCCCTGGTTGCCGTCTTCTTGTTAACACAGGGTATAACATTCCCTATTATTTTTTAAAAAAAAAATCTTTTTCAATTCTTCATTTTGCAATAGCAATGATTATTTAATGTATTTTCAATAACTCACAAAAATTTCCTAGTGCAAACTGGGGCAGAAAATTTTTATTCGTTTTGTTTGTTTGTGATGGCTTATAGGTTTTCTGCAAAGCACGGATTGGATGTGCAAGAATAAGATTCCAGTTCTTTCCAGAGAAAGTGGAACGTTTGATCTCAATACCAGCCGAACTAGCTTTGACATAATGCATGCAGAGAGCTAAAATTTCAAGATCTTTCTTCCCATCATCAGATCAAGAAACAAGCATGAAAGAATATTTCATAGTCTGTTGCATCGAGAGCATCAAGTTTCAATCCAAAGTCACTGGGAGAAGCAAATCAAGAATAAAGACAAGACTTCAGATGGCATTTAGATAGGAATTTTGTAACTCTTAGATTTCAAGAGTATGTAATTTTCTTTTCATTTTGATGTAATAGTAGGAACCGCGGACCGGAACCTCGACGGAACCTCAGTGGACTCTCCATCTAAGTATACTCCATCACTCTTCTTTCTACTTGAACTACACGTGACCTGATTCCCTTATAACCCGGGATATGTAGGCTGCCTAAAACCAAGGCTCGGTCACATCTTTTCCTTTTTTAAATAACAGTGAGGTAAAAAATTAGTCACCGTGTTCATTTTCTTTGCCTGAAAACTCTTCATGTTTCCAAGCAAAGAGGGGCATGCTGTGAACACCTAATTTTTTACCACACTCAAATTCTATACTATTTTAGTATAAATATCTCTTTAAGGTCTAATCTTAATAAAAGAAAACTACAAAAAAATAATAACATTTTTAGGGCGTGAATTTTCTTTTATATATATATGTATATGATTTCTTTTAATTAGAATTATAATAAATAAGTTAGCTTTAGTATTATTTTTTTCCGCATAATTTAAACTATAATGTAAATATTTGATTTTCTTATATATATAATATTTAAAGTATAAAGTAGCTAACTAATATTTTTAACTGTGCATTTTACTTTTTAATTTCTTCATTAATAAAGAATAAGTTATTTAAAAAAATAAATAAGAAAATTAACTCAGCAAATTAACGAAAAGCAAAAAAATAATAATAATAATAAATAAATAAATAAAAAATAATATAACAAAAAAGGGGGATAAATCTTGAAAGATTCAAAAAAAGATGATCCTAACTACTTACCATGATCTTCTCAACCTCATTCTCCCGCTCCAACTCCAACTCTAACTCCCACTCCAACTCCAACTCTAATTCCATTCTCCCACTCCAACTCTAACTCTAACTCCTTCCACCCGTCTATATATATGAGGACACAACTGGAGAAAAAGGGGACTGACGAAGGAGGAGAAGAAAAAACGAATCTGAGGAATTAAAAAAAAAAAGCTCAGTCACAGACCTGGCGTTGGTCTTCTTCTTCAAGCTTTCTTCCTCAATATCTCTTTAAATCATTTTGAGCCTTGAAAAGCACATCTATTTAAACCCACGCCCGTCAACTCACTGCTTCGCCGTCGCCTTGCCGGATTTCCACCATCTTCGCCCAGTTGTTTTCCGCCGCGAAAACTGGCCGAAAACTCCAGAAAAACAACCCCCAAACCCAGCAAAAACAGCTACAAAAATCACCTAAAACCAGTCCCCTTCTCGCACAAAAATAATACCAGCTCCAAAGTTGAGTTCGTCGGGGTCCAGGTCGCTGACTTGGTTTTCGGTTCGAGGCGCATTTTAGTCCAGAGCTTGTCCCCAGTTTTCTCGTGTTTTTGCTCCTTTTGAATCATCATTGTATAAAGCTTTGGGATAAAAATATTGGACTATAATGAAGAAAGCTTCTCACTATAAGGTTCAGTTTTCTTTTCTCTCCAATGTTGTATATTTTGTTTGCTTGTTCTCTATGTTGCTCGGTGATCAAACATATGATATTTTGCTCGGTTAATATCCTTTTACTGTATTTTGATCTCCGTTAGTGTTCATCTATAGTAGACTTTTTGTAGTTTTGGTTGTTCGTTAGTTTGGATTAATTAAGAAAACATTCAAGTGAGCTTTAAATCATATTTAATGGATGTCGATTTTGAAACTTCCGATTAACAATATTTCATTAATCATGCCTCAGCATGTTTCCATGTTTTGTACGTTCTTATTTGGTTCTTCTATTATTTACATTAATTAGTCTTGTAAGATAGGAATGTTTAGTAATTTATTAAGTTATATGACTTTTAATATCTCTAAAGAATAATTGATTTTCTTAATGATTATAATAGTAGTATCATACTATTGCTTTCACAAAAATATTCTATCCATAATTAACAACCTCACAATAATCTCAAAGTAAAAAAATAAAAATAAAAATATTCTTAGTTTGCTTTAGGTCCGATTTAGATTAGTATTGCGGTTATATATACGTTCACATAATATGATTGCAATTTTAACTCTAAAAGACTCGAGGGATGCGTTCGCGCAACTTCAATCAATTTTTCTTGATAAATCAACAAAAGTGTTATTAATCGTGGACACGTTCGCGTGATATGATTTTGACGCGCCAAAAGAAAAGAGTATATGTATGCGTAACTCAATTCTTTAAACACGAATAATCAAGTAATTTTAAAAGCGGTAAAAAGATAATTGCACATAGGTCCTAAAATGAGTAGTTGAATAATTAAGCCAAGTATAAATTGCTAAGCGACCGTGCTAGAACCACGAAATCCGGGAATGCCTAACACCTTCTCCCGGTTTAACAGAATTCCTTACCTAGAATTTCTGGTTCACAGACTCTTTAAAAATAAAACTTCCTCGATTTGGGATTTAAAATAAACCGATGACTTGGGACACCATAATTTATTTCAAGTGGCGACTCTGATAAATAAAATAATCCCATTTCGAATAATGTCACTTTAATTGGAAATAACTCCCTTGTACTGCCTTCGCGCGGTAAAAAGGAGGTGTGACATGGGCTATACTGTTGGACTGGCTGGGAGAAAAGCACTCAATTGGAAGCTGGGATGGGGAAATACAATGGCTAACCAAAAGAGTCAACAATGGTAGGCTAAAAGCTCAAATCATGACGTTCTTATTTGCAGCAACAGTATACTTCACCTGGCTGGAAAGGAATATCCGAATATGAGAAGATTTCAAAAGCAACATACCAACTATGCAATGAGAGTACGAGAGATTATTCTACAGTCGCATATAAAGGTCCAAACAACAGAGTAAATGGAAGAGCTTGTTAGAACAATTAGATAAATTTCCTATATGAGACAATGTATAGTATACTAGCTTGCTAGGAAAAGAAACAGATAGTAGAAATACTGTAATAGGATTGTCTGATAGGGCCTAGCTCTAGAGTCCCATGAGCTAGTGGTTGTACATATTTCATTGGTTAAATATAAATTTTCCGTTTGACCAAAAAAAAGTTTATTAATATTCTTAGTTTTTTTAAGTTTTATTTGTATTACTGGAATACAACATTAATTTCTTTTTAGATAAATAATATATTGACTAACAAGAATTATTGTACGTCATAATTGGAACGAATTATTTTGTTAATTCTAACAACATATATACAAGATTAAGTTATTTTAATACGTTAGAAGTTAATCAAGATATGATGTAAAAAGTAAAATCATATGATCACTTAAAATTAATTTCCAATACTAAAATTTATAAATTAATATCATTTTATACATACCACAGTTAAATTTTATCATTTTAAATCATGTAAAAACAATAACATACATAAGATAAAAGAGTTAGTTATATTTTATAAATGTAACATATTTTTCTCTGCTTAAAATTAAAATCAAATTATACACTTATGCACAATTTAATATATTTTTTGATGAAATTAACTGAAATCTGCTAGATATAGTTGTATCTTAGTTTTGTTATATCATTTTTATCAACCATATCAAATTTTAGTTCTTAAAATAACAAAATTTATAATACTTATGTTTTTATTAAATTTATTTTAAAACATAATTACTGACTATGCTAGGCTTAATGGCTTGCAATGTTCAATCCGAATATATACATCATTAAGTCTTATATAGAGTCAACATTTTATATTTACCTTAATAATCGATATATAATAGATAAAATTAATACGGAAGGATGTGTTCTGAGTTATAAAATAAAATTTAAAAATATAAGCTCTTCAAAATATTAAATATTGATCCTATTTAGTTTTAAAAAATATAACAGATGACGTAATTAAGCATGAAAACAATTCAAATAACTTTAAAAGCTTACAATCTATCATGTATCCGCTTCTTTTATTATAAACTTTGTATGAAAATGATTGTATATGTACTGTGTATTCTAGACATATCAACTGAAAGAAAAATTACGAATTTTTTTTTTTTATAGTTAAGCAGCAAAATTTGTCGCGCAATAAACGATAAATTATCAAAAATCATATCCAATTCAAGGTCTTATATATTATTTAACCAAATATAAAGACGAGTAGAGATCTTATTTGATCTTCTTGCAACAATCTTTTACAATATTAAGTTATTATCGCCGTATTCTAAACAGCATGACCATAAGAAGTTATATCAAATTTGTCAAATTCAATTTGTATTTAAAAAATTATAGAAGTGGTTAAATAGGAAAGTGGTCAACACCTACGCAATCCACACAAGTAGTCTCTAGTTAATTTCTTACGTAATAATATTTCTAGATAAATCCCAAGCTATATCACCAAGAATAAATTTTTAGTAAAATTACAATAATAAAATCTTTATGTAATTTCCCAAATAAGTAGATCCGCAAGAAAAATATTTTAACCAAATTCAAATGGACAAAATCTCTAGGTAATTACCCACGTAAGAATATTCCCAAGTAAATCCCCAAGAAATTATTCCTAACTAGATCCGCAGTAATAATATTCCCAGGTAATTCCCCAGCTAAGAGAATTGCCAAGTAATCCCCAAGAAAAAATTCACAGCTAAATTCGCTACAACAATATCCCCAAGTAATTTCCCAAATAAGAAATTTCCCAGGTAAATACCCAAGAAAATATCTCCAACTAAATTCGCATGTAAAAGTATCTAGGGATTTTCCTTCGAATTCGCATAGGATTTTTTTCCATTTTCTTTATTGGTTTACCTGCGAATTTTCCTACGGAAATGTACTTGCCAATTCGTTTCCCCAGATAATTTCCCAGGTAATATTTTTGCCAAAGTTACCTACGGATATTTTTAGAAAAATATTTTTTGCAGGTAAAATATTTCAAATTTAGGATTTTTAATGTTTCCCATGAAAATCCTTAGGTTTTATCTGCAAATAAAATTCCCAGGCAAAATCCCCATGTAATTAGTACTTTTCTTGCAGTGATTTTTGTTTGACTGGAGATCTCTGGATATGTCTGTTGCCTTCAAAATTTATCCGAGTTGCTTGATATTGGGACGTGTGATCTAGGTGCTTGTGTAAAATTTGGTAGAGAAAATAAATTATGGAATTGGGAGGTGTTTAACCCAAAAATTGTAGTAAATAGATTAAGCAATTAAATTTGTATTTGTAGGCCACAAACAATCGATTCAATTCAAAAGACATAAATTTTCGTCAATACAATGTAATACAGAAATTGAAAATGGATTCAATAATATATAATTAAAATAATGCAGAGAAGAGATAATTCTTATTGAATGATCTTTGATATGATGAGTGAGCGAGCCAATAGAGCTTGATGAGCCGAACTATAGCCAGCTATGAAGAAAATTTTCTATGAATTACAATTGTAGAAGATCTAAATTAGATCATTACAATGGTGGTAAAATGTATCTATTCATAACATACTCAGATAACTACTTCCCTTGAATCATGGGTTCATTTTGAAAACTTAACCACTTTCCTTGGATCATGGATCCATTAATAGCATTTTCTCAATCCATCTATTATTTTGGAAGACTTGTAAATGCTAGTTAAGGCTAGATTTTCATAATTGCTGAGTTAATTCTGTAACCGCTGACCTATTGGTTTTCTCGTTCGAGAATGGTTCCCTCCAGATATTCTTATACAAAGATGCTTTATTCAGACGGTGTTTTCAGATTTGATCGCTGTCCCGGACTCATAATGGTTACCTCCGTAACGACACTAGTGGATCCCATGATTACTCGGGTTGTACTTCCTTGGCTGGCCTTCTGACTTGATGTGGAGCTGATTATGCTAGCCACATGTTGACCATCAAGTGGACTGCATGTTAAGTCCATTTTTTTACTAATATAGGAGGCACAGAACAAAATGGAGAAGGAAGACAGTACTGCATAAGTACGAACTTTTCAAGGTGTCATTGCACGAATAAATTTCTTGATAAATTTGGATAAAGGAGCAACCATTTTCGTAAATCATCCGTCAGCATTGACGGAACTGGTTCGGCCGAATTCAGTTACTTTAGTTCAAACCTTATATTTGTCTTAAAAATCAATTTAATATACAAATTATTAATTCAAAATTCAATAACTTAAAAGTCCTAAAATTTGGAACCTAGGAACTTCAAAGCCTAGCAGCTCCTTTGGTTTGTAGTTGCAGTTGATTGAATGATATTGTGGTGGCACCAACAGTACACCAACATTTGAAGCTAATACTATCGAAGCCATGGCTTGTGGCCTTGTACAGTTCTACATTTTGCACGTGTACAGTTTACTGCACAAACCTCAAAATGCACAAGACGATAGTGCGCTGAAAACATCATATATGGAAGTTGCAGGTATTATGACCAAGGAGGCTGGAAATGCGATTACCAGCAGCTCGCTTCTACAATATGCGACTTGCTGCATTAATTTTTTTTTCTTTCTGCTTTTCTTCCGAAATACTTTGGTGAAGAGCACAAGTAGCCCCTTTTTGGACCGCTATTTAAATAATAGTCGAAGTTTATAAAAAGTAGCAGCTTCATAGCCAAACTTCAGATCATGGGGTTTGAACTTTCAAACTTCAAACATCGGGTCTAAAGTTAGAGTCTGCATTTTAAATACAGTTTAAGTTAGGCCGAAATTGAGATGAAATTTGACAAGACTAACTTTAGTGGTATCAAATTTTGGTTTTGCCGTTCAAATTCAGACCGTATGGGATAAAATTGGTTGATAACAAATACTGAATGGTAAGATGACACATGGACCCAAAGATAGACAAAAGGCAAATTGGGAAACAATTAGTACCGAATACGGCGTGTGTGACTGGTACCGGATGGATTCCGAAAGGAATGTAGTCGGCGATAGAAGTTTAATGATTTACCATCGGATTGCATTCAATGAGCGAATATTTACTTGCGTTAAATGAGCAGCCCTTACAAAGAATATTGGCATTCAAGACCTGCCGTTACACACTCATCAATGGTCTTTTTATTATCATTTAAAGAGCAGCTTGATCCTAAGATCTTATTTCCCTAGGTCGAACTAAAAATAGTGGGGTTAACATCCATCATATGGACACGAAACACTCTGTACGCAAAAGATATGTTGTTTTGCTCTCTTACTTCACTATTTAGCTCTCAATTTAATAGCTTTACCACTGCTTTATCTTTATTTGCACTTTTTGCTCTCGGAAAGGCTGAGTTCAGAATCATGCTTGTTATTTCTTCAGTATTAATTGCTAAATCTTAATTTTAGTTTAACTTCTTTATCGTTCTAAGGGGTCAAATCGATTTGCTTGTCTATAAATCACATTACAGATTCAAATGTACCATTTTACGGGTAAACAGTTTGGCGCCCACAGTGGGGCATAGACAGTCGCATAATCGCTTTGATCCATACGTTTATTACTAACAAGTTCAGTTCTTTCTTTAGCAAAAATCAGGCATGGCAGCTAACGATGTCAATAATGCATACAACGTTGAACCACACATTGAAAGTGAAGAATTGTCCCAAGCGCTGGCTCAATCAGCGACACCTGTACCGAAGGTGATGAAACAATCCCTGTTCGTGAATGACAGTATCCTTGGCATTTACGGGAACTAACTCATGTTGATACGGAGGAAGAACATATCGTAGAAATGATCAAACTCCTGAGGGAACAGCAGAGAACAATCATGGATCACCTCTCGAGACAGGATCTGATGATGATGAAATTGAAACAAGCATCGATAGGTACTTCCAACAACGCAAAATCAAAGAATCGATAACAACACCCCAAGGGGCAGGTTTCGACGAGGTTAGAGGGACCGATAGTGGATCTGGGAACAATAATGGAAGCGATCCTTTTAAAATCGAGCTTATGAGATTCATGAGAGAAATGAACAAACAAATGGATTAGAATGCGAAGGCGTTCCACGCTCGAATGGATAAGATTCCGGTTGCATCTCCGGTGCTAAAGGGCCAGGATTCAAAAAAGTACACGTAGTTTCCATTTAAGCCAAGTGCGGCACCAGAGTTAATTCTAAAAAGATTCAAAATATCGAACATACCGAAATATGAAGGGATTTTATATATAGTAGCACATCACAACCTACTCCACGGATGTGAAAGGAAACGATTTGGCTCAACATGATATCGAGTCAGTCTTGTTGAAGAAGATTGGTGAAACCCTCACAAAGGGGGACTTGACATGGTAATCTCTTTTACCCGAGACATTCAATTGATTCTTTTGAGATGCTTGCAGATTCGTTCAATAAGGCCCATGTCGGAGCAAGGAATGTTCAGGACAGAAAGGCAGATATATTCAGAATTGCGCAGGGCGAGTCTGAGATGCTGTGAGAATTTGTGATCCGGTTCCAGAGAGAAAATATGTTGCTACCAGCGGTTCCAGATTAGTGGGCAATGGAGGCATTTAAAAATTCTAAATCCGTGGAGTTCCGATGCCTCACGAAAACTAAAGGACAGCCTTCTTGAGTTTCAAGCAACCACATGGGCAGATGTCCATAACTGTTATGAGTCAAAAATAAGGATAGAAGACGATTAGCTCGGTTGTTCGGTATCAGCTAAGGGACGAGGTCGAGACAAGATCCAGGACAAGTTTAAAGTGATTTTGACATAGATCAGGGTTCCTCTAGAGGATGTTTTCTACCGTACGAGAGGACCGATGAGCGTAGCGAGAACATCGGATAGGTAGCCACAGAACTGGGGACCGTCGGTATCTTCGTGAAGAGGTAGCGACATTGTTGAAGAATGGTCATCTTATGGAGTTTTTAAGTGACCGAGCCAAGAACAACTACGGCCAAAGTCGGGAAAATGCAGAGACTTTGAAAGTAGCAGAAGGTTCCCCTCGGCTGACTATTAGCATGATTTTCGGAGGAAATAAATTCAAAGGTGTAAACTTTTCAGTAGCAAAGAAAATAAAGATATCTGTGATTCACAACAAGAGACTTCCAGAAGTCGTAGAAGATAATATCACTTTCACGGAGGAAGACACTGATGGACTTCTTCTTCCACACAACGAAGTTTTGGTAATCTCTCTCAATGTTTTAGATTTCAAAATAAAACATGTTTTGGTTGACGCAGGAAGCTCAGCCAACATAATATAATGGAGAGTTTTGGAGCAAGCAAAATTAATCGGGAATAACGTTCCAACGACAAAACTCTTAGTTGGCTTCAACTTGAGAAATGTGACAATTCGATGAAAGATTTTGCTACCCACACACGCCAAAGGAGTAAAAAAGACCACTCTATTCGAAGTGGTAATGGTGATATGGTTTACAATGTAATCTTCGAAAGGCCATTGATACATGAGATGAGGTTCGTACCCTCAACATATCATCAGTTGTTGAAATTTCCATCGCTAGAAGGAATCAAACAAATAAGAGGAGATCAACCGGCACCGAGAGAGATGAATGCATAAATTGTTTCCAGGAGCAAAGGGAAAAGGTCCAACAAATAGAAATTATAAGAACCAATGCATTCTCCCTTTCCAAATGAAGACAATAAAAGTGAGGAGTCATCGGAATCCCACCAGGTTCCAAGATATTTTCAAGTACCAGAGGAGACAAATGTGACCACGAGCAAGTAGCCCTGATCGAGGAATTTTTAGAAAAAAAGTTTCATCTAGGGACATGGTTAAATCTCCAACTCAGGTTAGAATTTATAAATTTTCTTAAAGCTAATGTTGACTGCTTTGTATGGCCGCACTAGGATACATCAGGTATCCCATTAAAGGTAGAGGTCCACAAGCTAAGTCTGGACCCAAACTTCCTACTGGTAAGGTAGAAGAACGCCTGATAGCTGAGGTGAGGAACAAGTTCGTTAAAGAAAAGGTAACTCGACTACTCTATACTGGTTAAATCCGGCAGGTAAAGTATCTGGAATGGTTAGCCTACGTAGTTGTAGTACCTAAAAAGAATAAAAAATTTAGGATTTGCGTAGACAATAAACACTTAAATAAGGCCTGCCCTAAAGACTCGTTCTCGCTGCCAACTATTGATCAAATGATTGATGCGACAACCGTACATAAGATGGTGAGTTTCCTTAATGCTTACTCCGAGTACAATCAAATCAAGATGAATCTATAGGATCAGGAAAAAATTTCTTTCATAACAAACTTTGGCACATATTGATATAATGTGTTTCCTTTTGGGCTCAAGAACAGCAAAGTCACTTATTAGAGGCTCGTTTCAAGTCGTTGAATACATGAGATCATTTGAAACATCTCCAGGAGAATTTTGACATTATGAAGAAGCATAACATGAAACTTAACCTAGAGAAATATGCATCCGGGATTGTTTCCGATAAGTTCTTGGAGTTCTTGGTCTCGCAAAGAGGGATCGAGGTGAATTCTAAGAAAATCAAAGCTATCGAAGACATTCCGGACCAATTGACAAGCATGAAAATAGAATAAAGGCTGACCGGAAGGTTAGCAGCTCTAAGTAGATTCATCTCAAGATCTTCAGAAAAGTGCCATCGCTTCTTTCACTTCTAAAAAAGAAGAACGATTTCGAATGGACTCCAGAATGCCAACATTCATTGAAAGATCTAAAAAAGGTATTTTTCTAGGCCCTCGTTATTGTCGAAACTGGGGGAAGGCGAGCAATTACTAGTATATCTAGCAGTCTCAGAAGTAGGTATAAGTGCCGTTTTGGTCCGAGAAGAAGAAGGTATAAAATTTCCTATTTACTACATTAGAAGAATATTGTCAGGAGCACAGAAGCGGTATCCGCACCTCGAAAAGTTGGTCTTGGCTCTCGTGGTTGCCTCTCGAAAGCTTAGTCCTTATTTTCAGTGCCACCCTATAGTTGTTGTAACAACCTTTCCCTTAAGGAATGTCCTTCACAAGCTTGAATTGTTAGGTTGTTTGGCTAAATAGGTAGTCAAAATCAGTGAATTCGACATTAAGTACAAACCCAGGACTGCGATTGAGTCACAAGTTTTGGCCGACTTTGTGGCAGATTTTAGTCCCGATTTAATGTCCTTGGATTCTAGGGAAGCGGTGTTGGTGTCAGAAACGGCATCGGAAGTTTGTACCTTATTTATGGATGGAGCTTCCAATGTAAAATGGCCGGGTCTCGAGATAGTTCTAATCATTTCATCTGGTGAACCCCTAAGACGGGACATTAAAATTGTTATGTTAACTAATAATGAAGTCGAGTATGAGGCCTTGGTTGCAGGATAGGAACTAGGTCATGGACTAGGCTCTGAGGTTATTGAAGTAAAATGTAACTCCCAGTTGGTAGTAAACCAAGTATATGGCATTTTTGACACAAAGGAATAACTCATGCAATAGTATTTGAAAAAGGTCTAGGCATTGCTTGCACGATTCAGGAAATGGTCGATCATCCACATTTTAAGGGAAAAGAGTGTGAAAGCAGATGCTCTGGCTAATTTGGCGTCATCCACAGAGATACAAGGATCTGATTCCTGTACAGTCGTCCAACTTCTACATGCGGTGTTGGACGTGGATGGTTACTGCAAGGTAAGTTCTACCAACTTGGTACGGGATATGCAGTTACATAGAAGGTCGTTCCAAAGACCATTGCCCCGGTGTCTAGGGGCCTCGAAGGCTGACTACATGATGAGGGAAGTCCACGAAGGAGTTTGCATGAATCGTTCTGCTCTAGATTCATTAGTTCTAAAGTTGGTAAGGGCAGGTTACTATTGGCCCTGTATGGAATAAGACGCAAAGTCATTCATTCAAAATTTTGACAAATGTCAACACCATGCGCAGTTGGTGCACCAACTAGCAGAACTTTTGCATTTGGTGTTGTCCTCGTAGCCAGTCATGAAATAAGGGATGGACATAGTTGGTCCTCTTCCACCAGGCCCCGGAAAGGTATGATTATTTTTAGTTTTAACTGATTACTTCACTAATGTTAATACATAATTTTTCGCTCACATATTTCAGATATGCATATATATATATATATATATATATATATATATATATAGTACACGAGCATCACCAAATATTTTTCTGTAATTTTCTATAATTTTTAAGGGCTTCTAATCAATTTATTCCTGTATTTTTTAAAATAAATAATTATTAATTGTATCAGAAATAATTTTATAATAATTTATTATCTAATTTTTCATTATTTATATCCTTATTAAGCTTTAAATATTTTATATATATTTATTTCTTGCATCCTTAGGCTAAATTGCATATTTTGTAATAATAGCCAATATATATGCATAATTACATTATTTACATAAAAATAACTTTTAAATCATTTTCATACTCAAGTGATATTTTTTTATTTATTAATTATTTTATAAATTATTTTTGATTAAATTGGATATTTAAAGTCTAGTCCCTAAAACCCCAATTTCGGACCTATACACTACCCAATTATCCCCAGCTCAATACACCAGCCCAACATCAAATACCCAATACCTGTAACCCATTAACCAATCCCACACCAATTTATTGTAACCCGACCTAGAACCCTTGAATCAGGACCGTTGATCTCCGAAATCAACGGCCCCTATCACCCCAACCTTTTTTTAATTAACCTAACTCATCTAAACCCTAATCACTTTACCCAGCACGCCTTCTCTATATACACACATATACTCTCATCTTCTCCCCCTTTCCTCTCAAAACCCTAGCGTTGTCATCACCCTAACTTCTCCGATTCTAACCCCATAATTGAATCAACTGTTGATTCCCTACCTTATTTGGTCCCTCCTCCTTACTGGCCACCCGTTCTTTGGTATTACTTAATGGCTTGCCTAAAATGGCAAGCGGATCTGGAGAGATTCGAACCAAATTGGTTCAAAATCCTCAACATGTTGTATATTCCGTTTGTGTTCATCCCATGTTCTTTGTGAGCATGATTATTTCACGTATCTCTTGGGGATTTGTAAGGCCCCGGAAAAATATCGCTAAGTAATTTAGGATTTTGTAGTGTCATGTAGGCTTATTATAATATGTTTATATGCTATTAACATGGTGGTCATCGATTGTATTTGGTATATATATGTATTAGTCTTATGTTAAGTAATTTGGGGTCCAAGGAAAGGCGTAAGTATAAGGAAAATTGGAAAATCCCATTATAGGCTAAGATTTCAAATGAGTTCGCACAAGCCCCCACTTTGAATGAGTATATCTAAATATATATAAGGTTTTATGTGGGGAATAGTATATTATATGAAAGGTCCTTGAGTCTAGTTTTCAACGCTTCAAACCGTTCGTCATTCGGACATTCCTACACAAAGTTATGACCAAATTACCAAAGCAGCGCAGAAAATTGTACTACC
>MU767679.1:0-19780 GCA_026770625.1 Nicotiana glauca | reverse complement strand
GAATGCTAGAAAACTCATTTCTAAGCTATGGGATTATGTTGTTGAGCCCTAATTGATATTATTGAATTAATTATGCCTAGATACCATTGTTTTAGAGTCAGATTGTAGAGGAAAGGAGGTATTGGAGAGTTTATTGCTATTCTTTGGACCGAGGTAAGTGTTTGATCTAACTTTGGCTTGAGGGAATAGGATTAGAGTGTTATTAATTGCTAATTTCTAAATGATCGAGTACGGTGTATAGGCATGGTGACGAGTATCTATACATCGGTGTCTAGCATGACCGTGGGTCTTTGTTTGTGCTTAGTTTGGAATATTTTGGGACTCTTCCAGTCAAAGCGGGTGGCTCTCAGTGATGGTCCTAGTGAATTCAGGAGTTAAAGTGTGATGCCCAACAATTTCGAGCCTATAGGTACGGCTAAGAATTAGGCTAGGAAAACAGCTTATGAGAAGAGGCACATAATGTTCCGAGATATTTTGGCTTGTGATATAGAATTTGGGAAGTATGAACTGGTTCGTGGGATTTGAAACAGCATGGTCTCGTGACTCAAGGTCACTCGGGGTGAGTGTAGATGGAGTATGTTATGTGTATGATTTGTGGCGATGCGTATGAGGCTTGTCGGCCGCCGTAATTGATGATATTCAGAAGCATTCGTCTGTTATGGCTTGTTATGTGGAAGCGGATTCCGGAAGGGCTATGGTGGCTTAGACCACTGCTTAGAGATTTTCATATTCCACGGTTATGGGAATTTACCTGTGTGTTGCTATGATTCTCCTGAAGTGAATTAAGTGAAAGTTCTTATATGATGAAGTATTAAAATATTAATGATTTCAGAGTTATGATGAAAATCGTCTTCTATCGTATATTGGCACGTTGGGTGTGGTGAGAGGTATGGAAATTTGAAGTGAGGATCAAGGTTGCAGTTCGGTGTTGACAAGGATGTCACGGGCTCGGATGAGCAAGGAAAGGGTTGAATGATTAAAGTAAATTGATATTGTCTTCGGCGTCACCTAAGATCGATGTTTTGTGAGAAAGGCTTTGCATCCTGGTTAAGGATTCTTGATCGCTTTTCGGCATTAGTGCGGCAGTGGTATTGGTGTGCGGACCCGTTATTTATTTCGGGAGATGGTGGGAGCGTGTCCCACGGGAAGATTGCATAAGTGTGACATGTAGTCACTCGATTGATTAAAGATTTAAACCAAGTATGAGGATTGTGGTAATGTCACTAAATTGAGAATTTATGCCTGGAGGGCTCTCTGTTTATTGGGTTATGGACTGAGGAAGTTTGCTCTGGTTACGACGGTTGTTCGTATGCATTATGAGGAAAGGGGAGTTACTATGGACCTTTGAAAGGTTATTAGCCAAGTTTGTGCAATTAGAAATCGCCTTGAGATCAGTGGGATTATTTATTTGTGAAAAGGGATTTATATCAGGCAAGTTGTGTTCGCTTCAGCGAGCGTTCCTTATGGAGGAACAGTCGGGGTTATTTCATCATCAACTATTCCAGGTAATGACGTATTGCGCCATATGAATTGTGAGATGGCTTGGTAAATTTTTATGTGTTGATGTTCCACGTGGCGATGATATTATATAAGCAGAATGGCTCTTAAGATTCAGATCTTGTATTGCACCTCAGGTGTGCCCGAGTTTGTGGATTATAGCGTTATATGTCTCCCTAGGGAATGGTATTATACATCTAGTGTGTTTATGGACGATATTCGGTATTTTGTTGTAATGAGCAATTTAGCTCGATGGGCATCTCCTTATGTGAGTTCCATGTGTGGATCGGGTGGCACCACGCCATGGGTATGTTATTTGGATCGGGTTGCACGTTGCAACAGTGTGATGTTCAGTACAGTTTCCCCATACCTGTTTTGTGTGTTTTGTGTCCTGTTTCTGAGGAAGGCTCATATTAGCTGTGAGCCCGTGTCGCATGTATGATTCACGAGCGGGGAGTCTGTTCACTATGTTGCCGCGTCGCATGTGTGATTCGCGAGCGGGGTAATTGAACTTCCTTCTCAGAGTTTGTATTCCTTTTGTATCGCATCCTAATTGGTAGCCTATTGGCACATTGTGGGATCATATGGGACTTTTGACCATGTCCGGGATGGCTTATTGCCTGAGAAGTTCGTACTGGCGAGACGAGATTATTGGATTTAGGATCAGTGCAATCTGATTATATAACGTATATTAAGGAGCTGAGATCATTATTTGGTTCAGAATGTGGTAATGTTTCTTGTCAGAAGTATGACTCAATGATTGGTTGACTCGGTAGTTGATTATAAATTTCGGCACATCTCATCTGTCGTGGCGATATTGTAAAAGTTAGAGCAAGACCTATGCAGGTCATGAGGTGCAAAGGGAGCATCATATTCGTGGAATTTCGATTAATTCGATCAGAAATGTTATTGTGGTCCTATGAGTAAAGTTATGCAAAGTGTGAATTCAACAAAGTTATGCAGTCGTGTTTGGGTACAGCGTGTAGTGGTTGATGTGGTGATCGTACATTGGAAACAGGCTTGGCAGAAAATTTCGGGTTTTGGAATTGGGCTTTAAGGCTTATTTGCTTGAATAAAAGAGTGTATCTGCAGAATTATCGAGCTAATGTGCTCAACTAAGTTATGGTAGCACGAGAAAGTGCATGAGGTGTTAAACAGTGATTTCAGACTACTTCAGACTAGTTCTCAGCACGTTCGAGGACAAACGTATGTTTAAGTGGGAGAGAATGTAACGACCCGACCGGTCATTTTGAGCATTAGCGCGTCGTTCAGCAGTCTGAGGCCATGAGCAGCTTCATTTCAGGTATATCGACTTACGCGTATGGTCGGAATTGAAATTCAGGAAGATCGGAGTTGAAATTAAATAAAAATTTTCATTTCAGAAACCTTAAGTTGGAGAAAATGGCTAAGATTGGAATTTTAACTAAACGACCTCGAAATCAAGATCTGATGGTTCCAGCAGATTCGTATGATGATTTCGGACTTATACGTATGCCCGGATTGGGTTTTGGATGAACCGGGAGCGTTTAGGCGCCTATTGTGGAAGTTGGCATTTTGGAAGAAATTTTATAAGTTTGGTTTGAAGTGCATTTCAGTGTTATCAATGTCCACATGGAATTCCGAGACTGGAGTAGCTCCGTATGGTGATTCTGGAGTTGGGAGCATGATCGGAAGTGAATTCGGAGGTCCGTAGGTCATTTTGAAGCCATTTGGATAAAAATAGAAAAAATGAAGGTTTTTGAGAAGTTTGACCGGAAGTGAACATTTTGATATCGGGGTCGGAATCCAATTCCGGAAGTTGGAGTAGGTCTGTAATGTCAATTATAACTTGTGTGCAAAATTTGAGGTCAATCGGACATCATTTGATAAGTTTAAACATCGGAAGTTGAAGTTGGAAAGTTCAAAGTTCATAAAGCTTGAATCGGGGTGTCATTCATTATTTTAGCATTGTTTGATATGATTTGAGGCCTCGAGCAAGTCCGTAATGTGTTTTGGGGTTGTTTGGTAGGTTTAGTTGAGGTCCCGGGGGCCTCGGGTGAATTTCAGGTGGCTAACAGATCGAAAATAGATTTTTGGGAAAGCTGAAGTTATCTGGTTGCTGTTATTTCCTCTTCTGCGGAAAAGGGACCGCAGAAGCGGCCCTGCATAAGTGGTAGAGGGAGCCGCAGAAGCGGAATTGATCGAAGGCTCATAGACTGCAGATGCGGTCAAGGATCCGCATAAGTGGGACCACAGAAGTGGAAGGGGATATCGCAGGAGTGGAAGGGGCAGCCAAGGGTGAGACCGCAGATGCGGAATATTGGCCGTACCTGCGGAACCGCAGAAGCGGCAGAGGAGCCGCAGGTGCGGAAGTCGCTGGGAAAATTGTTTTAAAATCGGGGTTGAGTTCATTTCACTCATTTTCTTCACTTCATTGGGCGATTTTTGGAGAGCTTCAAGGAGAGATTTTGTCATCTATGTTAAGGTAAGTTACCCCTACTCATTTCCAAGTTAAATACAAGATTATATCATGGAATTAGACATGAAAATTGTGGGGAAAAATTGGGATTTTTGGAAGAAAACCTAGAAACTTGATAAATTGGATTTTACCACGAATTTGAGCATGGAATTAGGAATAAATTATATATTTGAGCTAGTAAAGCTATGGATAGAGTATATCTTTGAGAAATTTCGGAATCCGGGCACGTGGGCCCGAGGGTATTTTGATAATTTCACAAAGCGGAGTTGGGGATTTTTATAATTTGAATTGTTAACAAGTATTCGAGTATATTCTCATTAGTTTGCCGTTATTTGGCTAGTTTCGGAACATTTGGCAACGATTCGAGTCATCGGGAAGGCTTGGAGGCCGTTTATGGATCTTCGGAGCGAGGTGAGTCTCCTTTCTAACCTTGTAAGAGGGAATTGTCCCCATATGTGAAATAATTGATTATGTGCTCCTAATTGCGGGGGATACATATGCACGAGGTGATGAGAGTCCTTGTGTAGCTTCTAATATGCTATTGTCCGGGTAGTTAGGACCCAAAATCATGTTAACTTGGATTATTTATGAACCCATTGATAGCTTTAATTGCTTATATCACCCTGGATTAGTAAATGAATTTAAAAAGGGATTAAACATCATTTTTCCTGAATTGTTAAAAGAGAAATTATTTTATTTGGATAAATATCCCCCGATGAGTTGTTAATTGACTGATTGAGCATGTATCTATGTGTGTACCTGCATCGCAATGCATGATTCGCGAGTAGGGTATGGGTTTATTTATGGAATGGGCCGAACGCCTCAGCAGATTAAATAGATGCATCTATAGGCGCGCCGTCGACCCTCGACAAGTGCACATTTATTTCTGTTGGATCGGGCCGTCTCCTGGCACGATTTGCGCATGATTGTATTGCTGCCTTGAACTTATTAAAGTTATTATTGCCTCATCCTGGATCGAGATTAATTTGTTAATAACGTAAAGGAATTCTGGAAATTTCCTATAAAAGAATTATACGTTTACTTGTTTCCTTTGTTTGGATTAAAAATCATGTTATAAAAATCCACGGAGTAATACATTAAGGATAAATCATTACTGGACCATTAGTGATTGTCAAAGTTGACCATCTCGTCTCTACTTCTTCGAGATTAGGCGGGATACTCATTGAGTACACGTTGTTTACGTACTCATACTACACTTCTGTGCATTTTTGTTGAACAGGTATATGTGACTCTAGTGGCCTACTGGGCATATCAACACGGATAATTATGGGACTAGGTGAGCTGCATTATTCGAGACAGCCGCAGCTAGAGCAGTCCCTTCCAGTATACTGTATTTACTTCCTGTCCACTGAATTTCGGATGGATGTTGTGTTTTATTTTCTTGTCAATAGAAGCTCATGCACTAGTGACACCGGGTTTTGGGATGGTTTGAAGTATTGTATTAACTATTTATCATTTAAATTTGAATTGAGGTTATCATCTTTTAAAATCGCTAAATTTGAAGGAAAACCCTAGATTTTAAAAATACTAAAACTGAAATTTAGTTATGCATTCTTGGTTGGCTTGCCTGACAGCAGTATACGGCGCCACCACGACTCTTAGTGGATTTTGGGTCATGACAACATGGTATCCGAGCACTAGGTTCCCGTTGGTCTCACGAGTCATGAGCAAGTCTAGTAGAGTTTTGCGGATCGGTACGGAGATGTCTGTACTTATCCTCGGGAGGCTACAAGGCTATTAGGAGTACTTCCTTTCTTGATTTCCTTATCGTGCGGTTCAATTCCTTTGAGGCTTATGCCTTTGATTTCTTCCTACTCAATCTTACGCAAGCTCTTGTTGTAAATCAAAAATTGAAGGATTGTAATGGCACTGTAAATGTGGTGCGGGATGATTCTCTCGGTATAGTTGATTGGACTATTATAGTCGCCTTATGGAAGGATATTATATTGTTCAGCTCAGTAACAGAACTTCTAAGAGCCTTAAGGCTAGGCACAGGTTGCCACGATGCTTATGAGCGATTATTCCGCAGTATTGTTGTGATGGTAGGATGTTTGCCCACGTGTCAGGGCAGTGAATGACTTGAATGGAGGTTTACTCAGTGTGTAATCAAGGGGTTCAGTATTTAATTCCCAGCAAGGGAACGACTGTCGGACTAAATATGGTCAGATGGGGGTTGGTGGAAGTAATGAGACTTGGTATTTGATAGCGTGGTGGAGCTTTCTTCTATGATGGGTGTCATGGCCCTAATGGAACGTGCTAAGTTCGTCGATGTCATGATCTACTGCAATTCGCCTTCATGGCAGGATATTGTCAAATACTATTGGAGATAAATCTATCAGATATCGCATGGTGCGGTGGTTTAGGATCGAATTAGAATTTCTAAGGTTGACGGTTTGATAAAGATGACCATTGGAAAGGTTTAAAGGTTATCAGTGTCATGCCCCAAATTCGAGGGACATGACCAGCGCCCGACCGGGTAGCCCCAGGTGAGCGGACCTGGGTGCCTTTCCTATCCCACGCGTACCCCGTATTTTTCATTATCCATTAGTCAAAGGAAATAGTCACTTATAATTAAAACAATATTTTACAAAACACACATAGTCACTTAATGAGGTTACAACTTTCATCGCCCAATATACAAAATACATATGTACATAAGTTCGCAACCCACACTTACTGTCTACGGAGCCTCTAAAGGTACAACAGGATAATACAGTATTTGCCGGTAATAAGGCTCAGGCTATACCTTACACAAAATCAAAATAAAACTCCGGACACAAGCGGCCTGAGCCACGAGGGCCCCGAGAGGAGTGGGGCTCACAAAAAAAAAAGCTGATGGAAGACGAAGAGGGAGCTACGATCGGTGGGCTGGAGCACCTGCTACGGATCCACCTATAATCATAACACGAATGTAGCACCCACGGCAAAAGGGATGTCAGTACATTTGAATTGTACTGGTATGTATAAGAAACCTTACCCTGAGTAACCTCAAGCCATACACAAGTAATAAACAATAGAAGGAAGCAACAATTTAGTACACACAAGGAAGACAATCAAGGCAAACAAGTTAACAAACTCTCCTTTCCCCATCATCATTTCCACATTTTCAATTTCACAATGTTCTCATATTTCATTTCAATAGTGATATCGATCACTATCCACCCTTATTACCTCGGCTACCCTTATCACCACAACCCACACCTTATTACTTCGTGTTGCGGCGCGCAACCCGATCCCACCGAGAAATCACAATTCACAAACAATACCATAACAATAATAAATCACAAGGATAACCACAACAAGTTTTAAGAACAACAACCAAAAATCCCAATAACAACAACAACACAACTCACAAAAGGTTTAGGCGAATTCACCAATAGTTCACACAAGTAAACACATCCTTTTCACAAGAGTTTAAATACACAACTAACTCATGGAGATATCACATACCAAGTATTTGGACACCAAACAAGGCGATTTTTACAAAGGTTAAGGTGAGCCATACATACTTGAAGCTGGATTCCTTTCTAATTCCTAGTTCCAATTCACCAAAATAATCTAGCAACGTCAATATAGTACACAAATTAATACACATAACTTAGAATTGAAGTTCACAATTGCTACTCAAACTCATTTAGGTTATCAACCCCTCTTTGAATACTCCTTTACTCCTACCCAATTCCTCCTACTAGATTTTAGGTTTTTAATAGACATGCATGCATGATTTCAACCATTATTTTAAGGACTAATGCATGAGACTCCCCTCTTAGTTTAAACCAGAAATTCAATGGGAGAAGTTAGGGATTTTACCTATAAGGAAAGGGGTATGAAGATAAGCTTGAAATTTCCTGGCCTGGATAGTTTTGAAGAATCAAATTTTGGAGAAGATGACTTTCTCTCTCAAGACCCTCTCTTCCTCTCTGTTAATTTATTCAGCAAGATTGTTAAATGAGGGGGTTGAGGTGTTTTATTGAAAAGGGCTCGGGTTTTAAAATTTAGAAAAATAGAAGCCCGAACAAATCTGCGGTCGCATTCTGCGATCGCAGAATCGAAATGCGGTCCGCAGATTGGACCGCAGAAATGTGCCCAAAACTCTGAAGTCTGCATGGGTCTGCGACAGGAATGCGGTCTGTATTTCTATTATGCGGTCGCATTTTGTACCGCATAATTGACCTCCACAAATCCTTGAGGAACTTATGCGATGATTATGCGGTCCGCATATTGATTATGCGATCGCATAATGTACCGCATTTTCAACATCAATTTTGACAACCCTTCTGCTTCACTCTGCGGCAGAAATGCGGTCCGTATATTAATTATGCGATCGCAATACCGCATTTTCAACATCAATTTTGTCAACCCTTCTGCTTCACTCTGCAGTAGAAATACGGTCCACATAGCTGATCTACGATCGCATTCTGGACCGCAGAATGAAAATATTTTGGAAAAATCGATTCTTTTGATTTTTATGTGCAAAATCAGTAAAAAGGGTCCGAACCACGGCGAGATCTACACATTCCTAACACATATTCGGACCTTGGCACTACGAGCTACTAGGTTTTAAGCACAAAATTTTACGGGGCCTTACATCCTCCCCCACTTAAAATCATTCGTCCTCAAATGAGGATTTTTTGAAAATCAGTTGGTTTGAAAAACATGATATGCAGACTCTCAAAATTTTCACTAACTCCCATATTCTTAGAAAAATTTCGCCAGAGTTTCCTTTGTATTATGGACATATCTACCTGTCAGAGAGCCCCTGAAACATATTTTCAAACATCATTATAGGATTACAACCATCCCTACAACTGTCATACAATTTCCTACCTTAACAATTGCACACATTTGATCACTTGATACATTTTTCTTATGAATCAGTTATCTCAATGAGTTCCACATAATCTAACCATTTCAACATACTACATGCATACAAGTAATTTGTTACCAACTTATACAACCATTAATTGATTACTTATCACAAGAGTCTTTGTCAAACTTTCATTTACCAAAGAGATGTTCACATGACTTAAAACAATCACAACACCTATAAGTCTTGCACAACTAGAGGAACTTCACTAGTATTAGGAAGGAAACAACTCGGACACAATGATAGTTTTTTTAGGGATAGAAAGGTCACATAATTTCTTCTAAACTTGATCATACTGATGGGGATATTTCTCTTTCATTTCCTTCTCCGCTTCCCACGTAGCTTCCTCACCCCATTGACTCCGTCACAACACCTTGACTAAGGCAACTTCCTTATTTCTCAACTTACGGACTTGTCTATCAAGAATGGCAACCGAAATCTCTTCATACGACAATGCTTCATTAACCTCGATAGTCTTGACTGGCACGATGGTGGATGGATATCCAACCACTTTCTTCAACATGGACACGTGGAACACCGGGTGCACTAATGACATTTCGGGAGGCAATTCCAACCTATAGGCCACCTGCCCTATCCTTTGAACAATTCGATATGGCCCGACATACCTAGGACTCAACTTACCTTTCTTCCTGAAGCACATGATTCCCTTCATAGGGGATACCCTCAAGAACACCCAATCATTAACTTGAAATTCCAATTCCCTCCGACGTACGTCCGCATAAGACTTTTGGCGACTCTGAGCAGTCTTCATCATTTCCTGAATGATTTTAACTTTCTCCATAGCCTGGTGTACAAGATCTGGCCCTATCAGTTCTGCTTTGCCCACTTCGAACCACCCAATCGGAGACCTACACCTTCTTCCGTATAATGCCTCAAATGGGGCCATCTGAATGCTAGCATGAAAGACGTTATTGTAAGCAAATTCTATAAGGGCAGGTAATCATCCCAATTACCTTTGAAGTCTAAGACACAAGCCCGCAACATATCTTCAAGCGTCTGAATAGTCCGCTCTGCTTGACCATCGATCTGCGGATGGAAAGCCGTGCTGAGATTCACCTGGGTACCCAAACCTTGCTGAAATTTCTTCCAAAAATTAGCTGTGAACTGCATCCCCTCATTTCGAAATAATAGAGAGCGGAGTACCATAAAGCCTCAATATTTCCTTGATGTACAACCGAGCATATTGTTCTGCGGTATCGGTGGACTTGACTGGCAAGAAGTGAGCTGATTTGGTGAATCGATCCACTATCACCCAAATTGAGTCAAACTTTCGCTGAGTGCGAGGTAATCCTACCACGAAATCCATGTTGATCATCTTCCACTTCGACATTGTTATTTCCATAAGCTGGGTTAACCCACCGGGCCGGTGATGCTCAGTTTTTACTTGTTGACAATTTGGACATTTAGATACAAAGTCAGCCACACCCCTCTTCATACCATTCCACCAATAAATTTCCTTGAGATCGTGATACATTTTCGTAGAACCCGGGTGCACCGAATACCTGGAATGATGAGCCTACGCCATTACTCTCTCCCAAAGGTTATCCACATCTGGAACACATTGCCTTCCTTGACATCGTAGCACATCATCATTGCCGTCAAGTGAAAATGCTAAAGTCTTGTTGTTCAGAACTGCCTCCTTCATCTGTGCCAATGCTGGATCGATGAACTATTTTTCCTTGACTTCCGTTACAAGTGATGATTCTGCTCTATTACATACCATAATTTCCTTCTCATTTGAGGTCAAAATGCCAACCCCAAGACTGGCCAACTGATAGACCTCCCGAGCTAGGAGCCTCTGAATTGCCCCCAAGTGAGCCAAACTACCCATGGACTTTCGACTGAGGGCGTCGGCCACAACATTCGCCTTTCCCGAATGGTATAAGATGTTCATATCATAATCTTTAAGCAATTCTAACCACCGTCACTGCCTCAAATTTAAATCCTTCTATTTGAAAAAATATTGGAGACTCTTGTGGTATGAGAACATATCCACATGGACCCCATAAAGGTAATGCCGCCATATTTTCAAGGCAAATACAACTGCTGCAAGCTCCAAATCATGCGTCGGGTAATTCTTCTCGTTATTATTGAGTTGCCTTGAAGCATATGCTATAACCTTCCCACGCTGCATCAATACACACCCCAAACCGACCCTGGAAGCATCGCAATAACCACAAATTCTTTCGTGCCTTCCGACAAGGCCAATATCGGTGCCGAGGTCAACCTTGACTTCAATTCCCGAAAACTTCTCTCACAAGCGTCGGACCATTGAAACTTAACTGCTTTCTGCGTATTTAGTCAATGGGGAGGCGAGGGTAGAGAATCCCTCCACAAACCTCCGGTAGTACCCGGCTAAACCCAAAAAGCTACGAACCTCCGTCGGGGTCGTAGGTCTAGGCCAATCCTTCACCGCTGCAATCTTCTGGGGGTCCACCTGAATCCCCTCACTAGTAACAACATGACCCAAAAAAGTGACGGACTCCAACCAAAAATCACATTTTGAGAATTTAGCATACAACTGGTGCTGATGAAGAGTATGCAAAACTGCCCTGAGGTGATAGGCATGATCCTCCCGGCTTCGCGAATAAACAAGGATGTCATCAATGAAAACAATCACGAAGGAGTCTATAAATGGCTTGAAGACCCGGTTCTTAAGATCCATAAAAGATGTCGGGGCGTTGGTTAGCCCAAAAGACATCACCAAGAATTCAAAGTGACCATAGCGAGTTCTGAAAGCGATCTTGGGAATATCCTGCTCCTTAATCTTCAATTGGTGATATCCTGAACGCAGATCAATTTTGGAGAAGAATCTTGCACCTTGCAATTGGTCGACCAAATCATCTATCCGAGGCAACGGATACTTATTTTTGATGGTGACTTTGTTGAGCTGCCGATAATCAATACACATCCGGAGCGACCCATCCTTCTTCCTGACAAAAAGAATCGGAGCACCCCACGGTGACACACTTGGTCGTATGAACCCTTCTCTAATAAATCCTTCAACTGCTCCTTTAACTCTCTTAACTCTACTGGCGCCATTCTGTATGGAGGAATAGATATTGGCTGGGTATCTGGCAACACATCAATCCCGAAATCAATCTCCATATTTGGTGGGATTCCCGGAAGTTTGTCTGGAAACACTTCAGGAAACTCGTTCACGACCGGCACGGCTCGAGGGCAGACACTTCTGATGTGGTTTCCTCCACCCGGACCAAATGATAGATACATCCCTTTTTAATCATCTTTGAAGCTTTAAGGTAGGAAATAAACCTACCCTTTGGCACCACACCATTTCCCTTCCACTCAGCAACTGGCTCATTATGAAACTCGAGCCTCAGGATTCTCGTTCGGCAGTCAAGTTTGGAAAAACATGCATAAAGCCAGTCCATTCCCATAATGACATCAAAATCTACCATTCCAAGCTCGACAAGATCGGCCGTAGTAATAGGACCACACACCACAATAGCATAATTCCTATAAACTCGCGCGGAAATGATAGTATCACTAACCGGAGTCGATACAGAGAACGGATCATGAAGCTGTTCGGGTTCTATCCTAAAGCTTGAAGAAATAAATAGGGTGACATAAGACAAACAGGATCCCGGATCAATAAGAGCATAACAATCAATGTCCTGAACACACAAGATACCTGTAACCACATTTGGAGAAGCCTCTGCACTCTAGCGACCACTTAAAGCATAGAACCGACTGGGAACACATATTCGAACCTTGGAACTACGAGCTACTAGGTTTTAAGCACAAAATTTTATGGGTCCTTACAAACAGCAATTGTTGGTTCAGTGCCACGAATATAAAGTTTATTTAAGGCAACAAATGAGCAGCAAGGTATGAGGAAATATGGGTGGGAAGTGTCAGGTGATGTTTAAAACTTCTAGAAGGCCAGGTATAAGAGGCGCAGGTCGGTTGGTCTATTAAAGAATCGAGTTTGCCCGAAGTGGGAGAGGGGCGAAATTGCATATGGGCTTCGTAGTAGGATGACTACACGCATAAGGAGAGTTTGGAATGATCTGGGATTTTAGCGACTGGCAATTGAAGTTAGCAGATGTAAATTGAAGTATGGGCCATTATGCGGCAGGAGATTTGGTATAACGAAAAGGAGCTGCTTGGAATGAAGAAGGATGCAGCATAACCTCAAATTGGAAGGATATTGTCGCACATTTAATTGATGTCCACAAGGGGTAAATGGAATGGTATAACTAGAGAGTGAGCTTGAACTCAGGATAGGTTATTGATGCCATAGCGATTGTATCCCGTGCAACAACATTGGAAAATGTCGGGAAGTGATTTCCATAGGTTGGTTATTCCCTATGAGCAGGTTAGCAGTCGTGTGGTTGGCGACGCTTCTACGAAGAATTCTATTGGTTATACAGTAAAGAGATCGGTCGTACGAATGGGGTTGATGATTCAGAGTATCAAAAGGAGGTGTTTACCGAATGATTCTGAGAACTTTGGTGGTTAATTGCGCCCGGGTATGTCAATAAGAGATAAAGAATCCCGGTGAATTCTAGAGTTGTCAAATAATGGCTTTAAGCTAAGTGGGAGACTCCCACCGCTATGATTGGGTTGCCTGGTTAATTACCCGTGAGGTTTCTGGTTACTAGCATATTGATGGGTTATTCCAGCTATGGGAGAAGACCATAAGTGGTAAATTGAGTAGATGAATTGTTGAATGCATGCTATGGTTGGCCTTATTGGCTCATGATTGGACTTGAGGAAGGATTCAGGATTTATGCCTTGTAGAGATGCAGGTTTCAGGGGAGGTGATTTCGTCGGGTGTTTCATCGAGAGGGTATTCGCGTGTTATAAGATTTATGGGGTGGATTATATTCCGGACCAAGTCAGAGCGGGTGGCTCTCAGTAATGGCCCTAATGAATTCAGGAGTTAAAGTGTGATGCCCAACAATTTCGAGCCTATAGGTACGACTAAGAATCAAGCATGGAAAATAGCTTATGAGAAGAGGCACAGAATGTTCCGGGATATTGGCTTGTGATATAGCAACTGGGAGTTATGAAATGGTTCTTGGGATTTGAGACAACATGGTCTCATGACTCAAGGTCACTCGGGGTAAGTGTAGATGGAGTATGTTATGTGTATGATTCGTGGCAGTGCGTGTGAGGCTTGTCGGCCGCCGTAATTGATGATATTCAGAAGCATTCGTCTGTTATGGCTTGTTATGTGGAAGCGGATTCCGGAAGGGCTATGGTGTCTTAGACCACTACTTAGAGATTTTCATATTCCACGGTTATGGGAATTTACTTGTATGTTGTTATGATTCTCCTGAAGTGAATTAAGTAAAAAGTTCTTATATGATGAAGTGTTAAAATATTAATAATTTCGGAGTTATGATGAAAATCGTGTTATATTGTATATTGGCACGTTGGGTGCGGTGAGAGGTATGGAAATTTGAAGTGAGGATCAAGGTTGCAGTTCGGTGTTGACAAGGATGTCACGGGCTCGGATGAGCAAGGAAAGGGTTTAATGATTAAAGTAAATTGATATTGTCTTCAGCGTCACCTAAGATCGATGTTTTTTGAGAAAGGCTTTACATCCTGGTTAAGGATTATTGATCGCTTTTCGGCATTAGTGCGGCCGGTGGTTTAGGTGTGCGGACCCGTTATTAATTTTGGGAGATGGTGGGAACATGTCCCACGGGAAGATTTCATAAGTGTGACATGTAGTAACTCGATTGATTAATGATTTAAACCAAGTATGAGGATTGTGGTAATGTCACTAAATTGAGAATTTATGCCCGGAGGGCGCTCTATTTATTGGGTTATGGACTGAGGAAGTTTGCTCTGGTTACGACGGTTGTTCGTATGCATTATGAGGAAAGGGGAGTTACTATGGACCTTTGAAAGGTTATTAGCCAAGTTGATGCAATCATAATCGGCTTGAGATCAGTGGATTGATTTATTTGTGAATAGGGCTTTATATCTGGCGGGTTGTGTTCGCTTCAGCGAGCGTTCCTTATAGAGGAACAGTCGGGGTTATTTCGTCATAAGCTATTCCAGGTAATGACGTATTGCGCCGTATGAATTGTGAGATGGCTTGGTAAATTTTTATGTGTTGAGGTTCCACGTGGCAATGATATTATATGAGCAGAATGGCTCTTGAGATTCAGATCTTGTATTGCACCTCAATTGTGCCCGAGTTTGTGGATTATAGCGTTATATGTCTCCCCAGGGAATGGTATCATACACCTAGTGTGTTTATGACCGATATTCAGTATTTTTTTGTAATGAGCGATATAGTTCGATGGGCATCTCCTTATGTGAGTTCCATGTGTGGATCGGGTGGCACGCCGCCACGGGTATGTTATTTGTATCGGGTTGCACGCCGCAACAGTGTGATGTTCAATACAATTTCCTTATACCTATTTTGTGCATTTCGTGTCCTGTTTTCTGAGGAAGGCTCGTATTAGCTGTGAGCCCGCGTCGCATGTATGATTCGAGAGTGGGGAGTCTGTTTAGTATGTTGCCCGCATCACATGTGTGATTCGCGAGCAGGGTAATTGAACTTTCTTCTCAGAGTTCGTTTTCCTTTTGTATCACATCCTAATTGGTAGCCTATTGGCACATTGTAGGATCATATGGGACTTTTGACCATGTCCGGGATGGCTTATTGTCCGAGCAGTTCGTACTGGCGAGACGAGATTATTGGATTTAGGATTAGTGCAATCTTATTATATGACGTATATTTAGGAGCTGAGATCATTATTTGGTTAAGAGTGTGGTAGACTCAATGATTGGTTGACTCGGTAGTTGATTACAAATTTTGGCACATCTCATCTATCGTGGCGGTATTGTAAAAGTTAGAGCAAGACCTATGTAGGTCATGAGGTGCAGTGGGCGCATCGGATTCATGGAATTTCGATTAATTCGATCATAAATGTTATACTGGTCCTATGAGTAAAGTTATGCAAAGTGTGAATTCAGCAAAGTTATGCAGTCATGTTTGGGTACAACGTGTAGTGGTTTATGTGGTAATCGTACGTTGGAAACAGGCTTGGCAGAATATTCCGGGTGTTGGAATTAGGCTTTAAGGCTTATTTGCTTGAATAAAAGAGAGTATCCGCAGAATTATTGAGCTAATGTGCTCAATTAAGTTATGGTATCACGGGAAAGTGCATGAGGTGTTAAACAATGATTTCAGTACTTCAATATAGTTCTCAGCACGTTCGAGGACGAACGTATGTTTAAGTGGGAGAGAATGTAACGACCCGACCGGTCATTTTGAGCTCTAGCGTATCGTTCAGCGGTCGATGTCCGTGTGGAATTCTGAGACTGGGAGTAGCTCCATATGGTGATTCTGGAGTTGGGAGCGCGATCGGAAGTGAATTCGGAGGTCTGTAGGTCAGTTTGAAGTCATTTGGCTAAAGATAGAAAAATTGAAGGTTTTTGAGAAGTTTGACCGGAAGTGGACTTTTTGATATCGGGATCAGAATCCGATTCCGAAAGTTGGAGTAGGTCCGTAATGTCAATTATGACTTGTGTGCAAAATTTGAGGTCAATCGGATATCATTTGATAGGTTTAAACATCAGAAGTAGAAGTTGGAAAGTTCAAAGTTCATAAAGCTTGAATCGGGGTGTAATTCATGGTTATAGCGTTGTATGATATGATTTGAGGCCTCGAGCAAGTCCGTAATGTGTTTTGGGGTTGGTTGGTAGGTTTAGTTGAGGTCCTGGGGGCCTCGGGTGAATTCTGGGTGGCTAACGGATCTAAAATGGATTTTTGGGAAAGCTGAAGATATCTGGTTGCTGTTATTTCTGCTTCTGCGAAAAAGGGACCGCAAAAGCGACCCCGCAGAAGCGGTAGAGGGAGCCGCAGAAGCGGAATTGGTAGAAGGCTCGAAGACTGCAGATGCGGTCAAGGATCCGCAGAAGCGGGACCGCATCTGCAGAAGGGGATATCGCAGGAGCGGAAGGGGCAGCCAAGGGTGAGACCGCAGATGCAGAATATTGGCCGCACCTGCGAAACCCTTGAAGCGGCAGAGGAGCCGCAGGTGCGGAACTCGCTGGACAGATTGTTTTAAAAACAGGGTTGAGTTCATTTCACTCATTTTCTTCACTTCATTGGGCAATTTTTTGAGAGCTTCAAGGAGAGGTTTTGTCATCCATGTTAAGGTAAGTTACCCCTACTCATTTCCAAGTTAAATACAAGATTATATCATGGAATTAGACATGAAAATTGTGGGGAAAAATTGGGATTTTTGGAAGAAAACCTTGAAACTTGTTAAATTGGATTTTACCATGAATTTGAGCATGGAATTAAGAGTAAATTATATATTTGAGCTAGTGAAGCTATGGGTAGAGTATATCTTCGAGAAATTTCGGAATTCGGGCCCGAGGGCCCGAGGGCATTTTGGTCATTTCACTAAGCGGAGTTAGGGATTTGTATAATTTGAATTTTTAACAAGTGTTCGAGTATATTCTCATTAGTTTGCCGTTATTTGGCTAGTTTCAGAACATTTGGCAATGATTCGAGTCGTCGGGAAGGCTTGGAGGCCGTTTATGGATCTTCGGAGCGAGGTGAGTCTCCTTTCTAACCTTGTAAGAGGGAATTGTCCCCACAGGTGAAATAATTGATTATGTGCTCCTAATTGCGGGGGCTGCATATGCACGAGGTGACGAGAGTCCATGCGTAGCTACTATTATGCTATTGTCCGGGTAGTTAAGACCCAAAAACATGTTATACTTGGATTATTTATGAACCCATTGATAGCTTTAATTGCTTATATCAACCTGGATTAGTAAATGAATTTAAAAAGGGATTAAACGTCATTTTTTCTGAATTGTTAAAAGAGAAATTGTTTTATTTGGATAAATATCCCCCGATGAGTTCTTTATTGACTGATTGAGCATGTATCTATGTGTGTACCTACGTTGCAATGTATGATTCGTGAGCAGAATATGTGTTTATTTATGAAACGGGCCGAATGACTCGGCAGATTAAATAGATGCATCTATAGGCGCGCCGTCGACCCTCGGCAAGTGCACATTTATATCTGTTGGATCGGGCCGTCGCCTCGGCATGATTTGCGCATCTTGTATTGCTGCCTTGAACTTATTAAAGTTATTATTTCCTTGTCCTGGCTCGAGATTAATTTGTTAATAACGTAAAGGAATTTTGAAAATTTACTATAAAAGAATTATATGTTTACTTGTTTCCTTTATTTGGATTAAAAATCATGTTATAAAAATCCACAGATTAATACATTAAGGATAAATCATTACTGGACCATTAGTGAGTGTCAAAGTTGACCATCTCGTCTCTACTTCTTCGAGATTAGGTGAGATACTCATTGAGTACATGTTGTTTACGCACTCATAATACACTTCTGTACATTTTTATTGCACAGGTATATATGACTCTAGTGGCCTACTGGGCGTAACAGCACGAATGATTATGGGACTAGGTGAGCTGCATTATTCGAGACGGCCGCAGCTAGAGTAGTCCCTTCCAGTATACTGTATTTACTTCCTGTCCACTGTATTCCGGATGGATGTTGTATTTTATTTTCTTGTCAATAGAAGCTCATGCACTTGTGACACCGGGTTCTGGGATGGTTTGAAGTATTGTATTAACTATTTATCATTTAAATTTGAATTGAGGCTATCATCTTTTAAAATCGCTAAATTTGAAGGAAAATCCTATATTTCAAAAATACTAAAACTACAATTTAATTATGCATTCTTGGTTGGCTTTCCTGACAGCGGTGTCCGGCGCCACTACGACCCTTAGTGGATTTTGGGTCGTGACAACATGGTATCAGAGCACTAGGTTCCCGTTGGTCTCACGAGTCATGAGCAATTCTAGTAGAGTTTTGCGGATCGGTACAGAGACGTCTGTACTTATCCTCGGGAGGCTACAACGATGTTAGGAGTACTTCCCTTGTTGATTTCCTTAACGTGCGGTTCAATTCCTTTGAGGCTTATGCCTTTGATTTCTTCCTACTCAATCTTACACAAGCGCTTGTTGTAAATCGAAAATTGAAGGATTGTAATGGCACTACAAATGTGGTGCGGGATGATTCTCCCGGTATAGTTGATTGGACTATTATAGTCACCTTATAGAAGGATACTCTATTGTTCAGCTCAGTAACAGAACTTCTAAGAGCCTTGAGTCTAGGCACAGGTTGCCACGATGCTTATGAGCGATTATTCCGTAGTATTATTGTGATGGTAGGATGTTTGCCCACGTGTCGGGGCAGTGAATGACTTGAAAGGAGGTTTACTCAGTGTGTAATAAAGGGGTTCGGTATTTAATTCCCGAAAAGGGAAAGACAGTCGGACTAAGGATGGTCAGATGTGGGCTGGTGGAAGTAATAAGACTTGGTATTTGCAAGCGTGGTGGAACTTTCTTCTATGATGGGGTGTCGTGGCCCTAATGGAACGTGCTAAGTTCGTCGACGTCATGATCTGTTACAATTTGCCTTCATGGCAGGATATTGTGAAATACTATTGGAGATACAACTGTCAGATATCACATGGTGCGGTGGTTTAGGATCAAATTAGAATTTCTAATGTTGACGGTTCGATAAAGATGACTGTCGGAAAGGTTTAAAGTAGAGGTGTTAAACGGGCCGGGTCAGCCCGGTTCCGGACCGGCCCAGACTGGTAGAACCCGGAACCGGCCCGGACCGGTAAGGGGCTGGGCTGGGCTGGGCTGGGTAGGGGCTGGGCTGGGTTTGGACTGTTTAAATTTTTGAAACGGGTTACCCAGGCCGGTAAAACCCGTTATATGAACAGTGCCATTAAACCAGTTAACCGTCCCGGCCCGGACCGGCCCGAAACGTGAATATAACATGAATATACCTTGAATATACTATAAATATACCATGAATATACCAATTATTGTATACTAATTAACATAATTTAAAATTATTGGAATT
>MU767677.1:113211-141206 GCA_026770625.1 Nicotiana glauca | reverse complement strand
TGAGAATTTTGTGTTAATTGCTGCATTGCTATTTGTGCATGATCATTCATAAGAAAATACAAAAATATGCATTTGTATTTAGGAATTTAATTTCATATTTAGTATTAATTAGTATTAATAGGAAGAAAATAACAAAATAGTTCACTTTTTGCATTTTATTTATTTTAATTGTGAATTCTTCATGAAATAGTTTTTAATCAATTTTAGGAATTAATTAGTTTAGCTTAGAAATATATTAGGAATTTATTTTTTGCAAAATCAGAAAAAATAATAAAAAATATATACAAAATGCAAAATAGATAACAAGATAAAAGAAAACAAATTAAAAAGAGTGGTCTTAAAAAAAGAACAATTTGGGCCAATTTTATTCGATTTTTCCTGGCCCAATTCATTTATACCCGTCCAGTCCGTTTTATTCTCACCCGGTCCAGCCCCCTATATGCAAAACGATGTCGTTTTGACGTCGTTTAATCTGGATCGTCCATTCACCTTCATCCAACGGCTCCTACTGATTCCCACTTAGACAAAACGATGCCGTTTAGGCGAAGATCAATCCGGACCATTCATCCCTTAAATCTAACGGCCAATATTGATTCCTATAGTTTTAATATAACTGTCTAAAAAAAAAACAATTAAACCCCAGACCAAACGTTACCCTCCTCGTACCTCCTCCCTGCCTGTAACACCTCACCGTCTCCGCCGTCCTCCGCCCTATCGCTGCGGGCCGGAAATCGCCGCCGGCGGCGGCCAACCTCCAATCACTCCCAAAATTTTACCACAGTCTCCTCTTCTCTTCCCTTTTCCAAATACAAAACCCTCTCCCTTCAAATCCTACCCAATTATTTCAAATATGCAAAAACTTAGCCGCCGGAACCCTACCGCCGACGAACGACACCATCTCCAAACCACCCCAAATTAACACCTTTTGTTCCTCTCCATCTCCGCTTTCCAAATCTGCCAACTGTTTCCCTTAAAACACCCAGATTTCGTCGAATAATCGATGGAAGATTCTCAGTCCATGATACAAGTTATGCCAAACGACCCCAAATTTACACCACTGCACCGCCTGAGCCTCTTCTACCCAACCCCCATACCCGTTTGCTTCGAATCTACCTGGAACTCCTCAAAAATCATTTTTAAATTTTTCCGACCAAGAACCCTAATTCAAATCTTTGTGATTTCGGACCGCAAAATCCCTAATCATGTGTTTTATTTTGAAAACACACGATTAGGGATGTTACGCGTCAGGAATCTTTGGAAGATTCAAACATTAAATGGCTGGCCGAAGTTTGCTTTATCAGTAAGTGTTCTTTAGTCCTTTGATTTTAATTCCATTAGTTTAGTTTAATTGTTCATTTTCTTCTTTTCATTCGATTTGACTCTGATTTTTATGTTGATGCATGATTTTGATTCTGTTGTATTAGTTTTGATTTCATAATTCATCTCAGTTAGTCAATAATAGGATTTAGTTCAACTGTATCAATTATTAGTAGACGTGCCTTTGTTTCTTCTGATTTGGTTCAGTGTTAATGCTGGTTTAAACTCACTTCTGATTGATCCTTTCTTTAATTTAGTCTTGTGCTTGATTTTTCCTTTTGTTTGTTATTTTATTTTAGTTCGTTTTGATTCTAGTCGGATTAATAGTAGGATTTTGGGATTGGCTCTGTTTTGATCTTCAATTCAATACTTGTTATTTTCTGACTCGATTAAGTTTGGATATTAGCTTCAATCTCTGTTTTGATAGTTTGTAGTCAACTTTGTTTGGGTTTAACTAATCTTAATTTGTTATTAGTTAATCAGAATTGCCTTTAGTTCATTAGTTAGTCTTAGTGAATTTAGGTTTAGTTTAAGCTGGCTGGATATAGCTGATAGGTTAGTTAGTAATTTTAGGGGGGAGTAAGGGTATTTGGGGCATTGAAAATGGCCGAGTTTGTTAAGGGTAGTAATTTCTAGACCCAAGCAAGGGTATTTTAGGAATTTTATAGCTAAAAGAATACCCTAGGGCCTTCTAGAAGGGGGCCTTAGTGTAAATTTTCTGCAGTAACTTGGGTAACAAGTCATAAATTTAGGGTCTAATAGCCAAATTATGAAATAAAAAGGGGGGGAAAATAGGAGAATACTTCCAGAATATTTTGCCCCGTTCCTTGCCGATAAAAGGCACCTCTAATGCCTTTTTTTACAAGTTTAGAACCCCTGGAAATTCCCAGAGTTTCCAGCCATAAAATTCCCTTTCAAAGTTACTTTTCTCCATTTTTCAGATCTGATTTGAAATTCAAACCCTAGAAAATCCAAAAACAATAGAAATCCATTAGAAAAAGCCAAAAACATTGTTGTTTTATTGATTTTCTTAATTCATTTCTAGCTCTAGTAGCTCAATTACTTCTCTTAGCTCATTTTCTGGAAATTTGAAACTTCACAGTAAATTCTGTTTGATTTCGAGTAAATTCAAGGGTTCATTTAGTTGAATTTTGATCCCCACTTGCTGCTGGTGTGGTGTTGATGATTTGAAGTGGTCTTTGGTTTTAAAAGCTATTCCTGCGCTGGTTTTTTGATTGCTGTTGTAATTGCTGCTGCTGTATTGCTACTGACTCACATTCCTTATTCTGAAAATTTGCTCAGGTACACAATCAAACTCATTTTTGATGTAATTTTTTGGTGAAATGGAAAGACAATAGCATTTTGACACCTGCTAAAGTTTTTCTACATTTTTAGTTCATTTTCTGTAGTTAGTGTAGTTTTGTTGCTTTGATGAATTCATTATTTTAATTCATTTGTAGTAGACTGTGGATTATCAATGTATGATTGGACTGTTTGGATTGTTTTGGATTATAATTTAACTTGTGATTGTAGCTGTAGTTTTAGTATAGTTAGTACCTGCTTAGTTCAAAAACAATTGGAGTTACTTTTGATTTTGCAATCAAATTTAATATCAAACTGTTAGTTAATTGTTCATTGCTGTTAGTTTTTGTAGTAATGCAACCAATTAGTATAATTTTAGAATAACTTCTGGCTTAGTTAAGTGTGATAAGCTCTCATGTTGAAATAATATGACATGTTTAGTTGAGTGCATTCAATTGATTCGTTTCAAAAGTTTAAATTCATTGCTGGCTATGAAACGTAACTTTGTCTTTTGATAACAATTTTTTTTATATCAATCAAACAAGCCTCCAAAGGAATAAGATTTGTAGTTTAAGCTGATTGTTAAATCTTGTTATGCCAACTGTTCACCTTTTCCTTTTCTATTCTCTTCAAAATACATGCTGTAATTTGGTTAATATGAAATAGAGGTAAAATTTTAGAAATTAAATTGAACAACTTTTTAGACTAAGCCAATTTAAAATTCTCCTTTTCATTATTCCCATAATTGTATGCCTGGGCACCAGGAATGCCATGCTCGACTTCAGCTTCAGCCATTTTGTTGATTGGGCTAGGATTGAGACCCATAGCCATCAACAAACAATAACCCTTTTTTCTTACTGGTCTGGTCCGGGGTCATTTGGGCCTGAATCTATAATTGGTTTATCCTTACTTAATAGGCTTAAATTGGCTAGAAGTATAATGGTTTCCAAACAATGTTAAAAATAAGGAATTAAATCACAAATATAAAATTAGGTTTTGAATTAGGTAGCGAGTTCAAGCTAAAAGGGTTATCCTCTCTTGTTTGAATTCGGACTTGAATTCGAGGCCCGAATTTATATTTGTGAACTAATTGGCCTCTTTAGAGACAAATAATAAATAGAAAAATTTAGTTTGCTTTAGGATTGGCCTTTTAAAATAAAAATGAGACGAGCCTCGCCAAACCAAATACAATTTGCGGGGCCCTCATCAAAAAACTTAATTCAAAAATACTTAGAATTCGGGACAGGCCGTTTAGCAAATTTCACGGCCTTCCCAAAAGATAATAACACGTTAGTCTCTTTAGATGCGATTTTAAAATTACATTCCTAAATTCGGGTGTGCATTTCATGCAACCCAAATCCAAATCCGAAAACGTTGAATAATAATGTGTCGAGGATCCGGGTGCATTTCATGTGAAATGATCCGAAAACACGTTCTTAAATGACGTTTATTTTTGTAAAAAATAATTAAAAGCGGTAAATAATTCTAAAATTGCACTATGGGTTGGAGCATGTATAAAAATCAAATTTATGCCATTTATAACAATTTAAGCAACCGTGCTAGAACCACAGGATTATGGAGTGCCTAACACCTTCCCTCGGGTCAACAGAATTCCTTACACAGAATTTTTAGTTCGCAGACTCCAATTGAGAAGTCGACAATTTTCCTCGATTTGGGATATAAATTAAACCGGTGACTTGGGACACCAAAAACCAATCTTATCCCAAGTGTCGACCCTAAAACAATTAAATAAATAATCCCAATTCGAATAATATCACTTTAAATGGAAAAACTCCCTTATACATTTATTCTTCGGGGTAAGTATGTAAAGAAGGAGGTGTGACAACTTCGATGAGTCCCATATAGTTTAACCAATACACTATACACATTTCAATCAATCATTACCAATATATATTACCATTAATCATTCACTTATCACAAGATTTCTTACAAAACTTTCATTTACCGAAAAGGGTTTGCACATGACTCAAATAATCACAACACATATAATTCTTGCACAACTTGAGGAGTTATAATAGTAAAGCATTTAGGGGAGATATGGGGTGTCTTTGCACCAAATGGAAACAACATCAGTTGTCTTAGAGATAAAAGGTCGCACGATCACTACTAGACTTGTTCAAACAGATCAGGATATTTTTATTTCATTTCATCTTCCTCTTCCCATGCGGCTTCCTCAACTCGATAAAGCACCACAATATTTATATATCAATGACAAGAATCTCAGCATTACAAACACTACTTTATCACGATGATACCTAGGCTTGGACTGCACATTTTTAAATCATATCACCTAGAAGGTACCTTTCAAATCAAAACCAACTGCTATGCAATCAAGAGAAAATATTTTATTTCCACAACACTCTCGGCCTTCAATGGCCTCTTATATCTACAGACTTTGCCAGAACACATTCACTGGAGCAATTTCGACCCCTAAACTTACTTAACAAGGATAACAAGTAGATATTTCGCATAAGCTAACTATCCACTAACTTCACCTTCAATAATTTTTACCGAAATGATACACAATTGATATCCACCTACTTTCTTAGACATAGAGATGTGAATCCACAAAATATATGGCGAACAACTATGGGGACACTCCATACTCCTAGTACGACCTAATGTGGAATACACTTATGCAACCTTTATTACCAACTCACATAACATCTTCAGGGGAAAATATTGAGAATAGCCTGCTCACCCTCCAAACTCTAAATCTCTAGGCGAACACTCACACTAAACCCTTGATGACCTTCAACAATTACTCTAATATGTTCTATCATAAACTGACCATAAAATTACCTATCAAATATATATGTGATCACACTATGAAGCTTCATCTTTGACTCATCTGAACTTACAATACCCAATGGATCTATTACAACGAGGAACAACAGTGTTCAAGATCAGGATGGAGTTATTCAAGAATCCATTAATGCGGTGAGTAGAGTACTTTCTGAGGTTATGTGCTAAGGGACATGAAAGTTACAACTAATAATGCTGACATGGTTAATTACTATGACGACGTCAATTATTACACAAATGAGGCATAGGGGTAAGTAGTACATTGGCAATAGGAATCATTAAGGAGGAATATTCAAGTACATGACACAATCATTTCCTAGGGTGAAGGGAAAATCAATTCATGCTCTGGTACCTTGAACGCGATATGGGATTCAAATACATGAAGTGGAATTACACTCCTGACATTAGCTGACATAAGGAACCCATGCCATAAGCCCATGAGGATGAAAATGAAGTTAAAACACTTATGAGATTATCATAACTCAAACATCTTAACCCTCCCTGACAATTGACCTTATATGAGAGAACTAAAGGTATGGCAACTTGTCTTCCAAATCAATATGCTCATGATATGTGCAAAAATCTGAAGGCATCTATATCACCCCTTTCACGAGTAAAACCACATAGCTCGTACATCTAAATGTTGGGATGAAATCATGTACTGGTTAGAAGCATTCTAATGGTTGACATGATGCTCCGGGAAGAAACAAAAATGACACTCTTCTCCACCAAAGAAGGTGGAATACCAAGGGTAGCAAAACTCCCCTCACATTCTAGAAGTTGAGTGAGAAGAAAGCCACGTAACCCATCCAATCCGACCCATTTAAGACTTTCAACCTAAGCTTAAAGGAAAATCATTACTTTTGAAACCTATGAGACAAGCCCTCGTAGTCCTAGAAAATCAATAACAATGGCGAGAAGGTACTTAAAATCTTTACGAGTTGGTATAAAACAAGACCTCAAAGTGCCCACATGGATAAGTTCGAAAGAATGAGACGTCTTAATGCATTTATCGAGGAGAAGTAACCTGGGTTATCTAGTCACATGGATAAGCAGAGCAGGTAAATGGTTGTTAGAAGAACATCTACAAAGAATACCAGCAATATTTATTTATTCCAACTAAAGGAATATGTCCCCTTCCTTAATGCTACAAGACTTCCTCTTTGATGCCATGAAACGTAAATGAATTTTACAATGAGAGTTATCAGATGAAATAGATAGTAGTATAGCAAAACTAATGAGCACCATTTGGAACCAACAAGCTTAAACTAAGTTGAAGATATTAGAAGTCCATAGTAAAGGGGGATTTACCCTCTTTCAGTGTCCTTTTAGAAAAGGGTACTTGTAGAGTATAAAAATGAGGTGAATTTAATCGAATTGTATAGTTGGATGACTAGTCAAGACACTGAGATAATATCGCATTGAAGATTATGGGTAAACAACAAACCATGCAAGACAAATGAAAAGAAAGTGAATGAGCCTTATGGAAGTAACCTTTACATTGTATCCACTAGGAACAGTGGTAATATAAAGAGATTACGAGAATCTATAGCAATGTATAGCTCTAGAATTCTAAAATCCAATTATGTTTAGCAACTCTACTTAAAAATGAAGCACTACAACATATTTCTACACAACCAGCTATTGTAAACCGCATTGGGAGACGCTATAAGACTTGACGGAGAGAAAGGCTTTGACATATGAACGTGCTACTAGGTGTATTTATCCTTTATCAACCTAAATCCTAAAGGCGAGAGTTAGACTGATAAGAAGATCGATGGACTAGCACAAGTGTAGATAATCCATTATCGGAAAGAGATCATTCAATTTTAGTAATTGCGGCATGCTATCAACCCTTCATGAACTTGAAGTGATATGAGAACCCAATGAGATAGTATAGAATAACCATGGCGGGTTGGAAAATGTTCATAATGAGTTCTTCATGGATTTCAACTTGAGAACTACCCAGATGCTAATGAAATATAGAAGAATATGAGAAACAGGCGTTGTGCTATAATAACCCCCAAGGTTGTGCTTGGTCTTGAAGGAGAGCCTAGTAAGGGTCCTTACGAGATAGAAAGTGTTACAATGACTCATAGAAGGATATGTTCTCTCATGGTTATCGAACAAGTGTGGGGAAACTAGCACAATGAAGTCACTAACTAAAGAACACAATGAACACATGTTATGAAGGTGTAAAGAGAGAGTAAATATCTATTATGAGCTAGACATGCTTCTACTATATTAAATCCCAACTGCAATATATGACCATGCCACGAGCAACCACAATACTAGGACAAAGTGAGCTACTTACTGCTAGATGTCCCAAGTGGACACGAAAGTTATGGCGACACATGATCTTCATATGAAGTGGATGTGAGGATCTCAATTTTCAGAGAGACTTTATGCACACAGTGACCATTTCGATTGACATGCACTCATGTGAGGTGTTAAGGTATGCTCTTATGTTACTAGGCATTGAGAAGATTTCATGATGATGTTCGCAAGAGATTAGATTGACTATTCAAACCATATAAGCCATAAGAGTGACTCGAGAAAGATCACAACGCTGTGATGCTTTGCATGGTACTTGAAACCACATAGGTAAACTTTACGATGGTGCATGTATAGGCACAAGCGAGTAGATTTTGTCCATTTAAATAAAAAGATTCTGTAAGAAATTCATCGGATATAGTCCCTTCATGAGAATTTAGGAAAAGCAAGTGGGAAGTATCATTCCTCGAGTTATTACTCAATCCAACGGCATAGTTATAGAACTTAATTTCACAACAATGTAAATAAGAGAATTCATAATAGAGTGGATTAACGAATAGTGTGTCCTGTTCAAAGAGTCGATACATGCAATGTTTTGTTATTCAACACCATATTAAGACCACGTTTATTGGAACTCTTCAATATGGATGTACATATACAATGAGTAGAAATTTTCATTTGACTCCCTTAATGACGTTAGGTTGATAGGGCAATAGCTTAATCGATGCCCCTCGACTCTACATCCTTAACGTATGTAGGTAACATACTGATATACTACATGATCTGATGGTGAAGAGACATCAATAGGGACAAGGACACTTCCCTCTTAGCGATATGTTCTACCAATCCCTCCACAGCTCAATATATTCTCCTAACAAGTCCTTAGGCAATCCACTCGGACTCAATGGTGGGATCAATTCCTCATTACATGCTTCAAATTCGCGGGTTATGATATCAAGCTTACCAATCTTGAGAATTAGACTTAGAGAGGAAATCAACTCCCTAACTTGAGCTCTGTCGCACGATTGGAGTATCAAAGAAGGGTGAAGTTCCTAAATATCCGAATAGCCTCTAACTTATAGATGTGGTCGACAACACACCGATAAGAAGGACTCTACTAGATACGGCTCTGAGACATCCTAGGATACTTTAAAACCTTTGGCTCTGATACCAAGTTTGTCACACCCCAAAATTTGAGGAGCGCGACCATTTCTCAACCGAGTAAACCCGACCGAGCGAGCTTGATATGTCTCATTCTACCCAAATTAACTCATGAATAAATAGGAGATGGACTCCATTAATCAAATTCTATAAACATATCATTAACGATTTCCATTTCATTTTCATTAGCAACTTCATTTTCCATTTTAAAGGTATTACATGTTTTATACATCATTGCCAAAAATCAATATTTCTAGTTAAGATTTCCATGCCCGACACCACCCACAACCTGTCTATGGAGCCTCTAAATACAATTGAAGAATAATATGGAAATGCCGGTAACAAGGCTCTGGCTATACCTTACACAAATACCAAAATAGACTCCGGAAGAAAGGCGGCATGAGCCATGCAGGGCCCCAAGAGGAAAGGGGCTCACCAATTCAGCTGACGGGAAGGGAAGCAGTGCTACTGTCGGTAGACCGGAGTACCTACTATAGACCACCTACAATCATAACACGATTGTAGCACCCCCGACAAAAGGGACGTTAGTACATTTGAATTGCACCGGTATGTATGAACAAACTTTGCCCTAACTCAAACCATACACAAGTAACAAGTAGTAATGGATTCAACAATCAAATACACATGAAAGGAAACAATCAAGCCAAAGAAGTTTACAATATTTCCATTTCCCCTTCAACATTTTCGTATAAATGATTTCACAACTTTCTCATATTTTTATTTCAATAGTGATTTCGATCACTTTCTACCCTTATTACCTCAGCCACCCTTATCACCATAACCCACACCTTATTACTTCGTGTTGCGGCACGCAACCCGATCCCACCGAACAATCACAATTCACAATGAACGCAACAACAACAACAACAACAATTCATAAAGAACAACAACAACAATTCTCAAAGAACAACAACAATTCTCAAAGAACAACAACAAAAATTCTCAAGTAACAACAACAACAATTATCAAGGAACAACAACAACAATTCACAAAGAATTTCCATAACCATCGGTTCTATTTCCATCATATTCAACAACTCATATGCATTTTATATCACCACGATAATTGCCCACAACAAGCCATATATGTTATTACCACAGTTGTTCCAATTGCATCATTTACGATTTCCTTCCGTCATTTGTTTTTCAGCTCTTACCACATAACTCATTCACAATCACACATTTGGTTTATTGCCAATTACTTACACCATTATATCGGGAGACTTAACCACAAACACTCAAATCATACAATTCACAAGAATTTCACAAAATAATCCACGTAGATATCACAAACCAAATATTAGTACACCAAACAAAGTGACTTTACAAAGGTCAAATTAGCCATACATACCTCGATTAGGCTTTCCTTAAGTTACTACAACGTTCCGAAAATTCTAGCAATTCCAATCTACTATGAGACATAACAAAATTGAACATAAATTAGAAAGGTATTCATCTTTAAGCATTTTATGAAATACTAGTTGAGCATCTTAATTTCAAATCTCTTTTTCAAAGTTTTCCTTCATTCCCCAACCAAGTCTTTACTTTTTTATGTTAAACAATCTTCCCACAAACCGAATTTGTACAAGCATGTATACATAATATGTGACGACCCGACCCGTCGTCTCATGTGTTGTTTCTTTATTTCTTTCCCGTTTATTGCTTCTTAATATTTCATTATCGGTATGTGGTGTGTGAGAATTGATTTGGATTGGTTTTGATAAGAAATGAGACACTTAGTCTCTTTAAGTAAAGCTTAAGTTGGAGAAGTCAACCGAATGTTGACTATTGAGTTAGAGGGCTCAGATGTGATTTTTGGTGATTCAGTTAGCTTCAGGGGATGATTTTTGACTTAGGAGTGTGATCAAAATTGATTTTTGGAGGCCCGGTGTAGAATTAGGCTTGAATTGGCGAAGTTAGAATTTTGGCGAATTCCGGTTGATAGGTGAGATTTTGATCTTAGGGTCGAAATGGAGTTCTGAGAGTTGCAGTAGCTTCGTTGGGCGATTTTGGATATGTGTGCAAATTTCAAGGTCATTCGGACATCGTTTGGTTGGATTTTTGATCGAATGCGCATTTCGGAAGTTTTGAAGAAACTTAGGCTTGAATCCGATGTGAATTGATGGTTTTAGCGTTGCTTGATGTGTTTTGATGATTGGAACAAGTTCGTATGATGTTTTGGGATATGTTGATGCTTTTGGTTGAGGTTCCAGGGGGCCTCGAGGTGATTCCGGATGGCCAACGGGAAGAAAATTGGACTTGTGTGTTGCTTAAGGTTGCTGGTATCTGGTGTTTTCGCACCTGCGGTTTTCGGCAGACGCAAAAGCAGAATTTGAGCTCAGGGCTGGTTCTGCATAAGCGGAAGCCTTGACCGCAGGAGCTGTATCGTGGGTGCGAGTTTTGGACCGCAGAAGTGGTCATCCCCCTTAAACAAAAGTCCGCAGAAGCGGAAAGAGACCGCAAGAGCGGTAACCGCAGAAGCAGTTGTGTGGCCGCAGAAGCGAAAGTTGCTGTGGGCAGAAGGGTTTTAAATGTCATATTTCATCCGCGAGCAAGAGGTAGTTTCCACCATTTTTGAGCTACTTGGAGAGCTTTGGGAGAGAATTTTCGAGGGTTTTGACTGAGAATCGATTGGAGGTAAGTTCCTTGGCCTAAATACACGAGATTATGTTAGATTTAACATGAAAATGTGTTGAAATTCAACAAAAAAGGGTGAAGGTAGGGCTTGAGTTTTTGATATTTAAAATTGGAATTTGATAGGTCATTTGATATCGGATTTGGAAGTTCTAGGTATGTATGAACTCGTGGAGAGACGAGGAATACGGTAATGTAAGTTTTATAATTTTTCGAGAAGCGGGCCCGGGGCTCGAGTTTTGCTAATTTCGAGATTCTTGATATTTTTCGATTGTTTTCGATTGAGTATTGTTCCCTTAGCATATTGTAATGTATTCCCTCTGATTTTGGTTAGATTCGAAGTGCGTGGAGGCCAATTTGAGGGGCAAAGGCGTCGCGAGCGAGGAATTTCACCGGTTCAAGGTGAGTAATACTTGTAAATAATGTCCTGAGGGTTTGAAACCCCGGATTTGCACATCATAGTGCTGTATTGAGGTGACTTGCACGTCGAATAACTGGCGTAGGGTAGAGCACCGTTGTGGATTGTGACTTGTTCCGTCCCGCTTAATGAAATAACTACATAATTGATTCGAGCTTAGTTGATATCATTATAGAAATGGATTAATTGTCGTGATTGGGCCTCGTGCCAACTGATTGAACCCTTTAGGGATTATTATCACCGTTTCCATGATACTTGGCATGTTAAATGATTTCAGTCCTGAGTTAAACACTGTTTTGAAATGTCCAGTCATACTTCTAAGGTCTTTAAAACTTAAACTACATATTTTAACATTCAGAACTGAGAATTGTTATTTGAATATTGCCCTGGTGGCTTATGTGCATTTCTGGACTGAGCATGGATCGGGCTGCACACCAAAGCAGTGTTATATGTGCATCTCTGGACTGAGGATGGATCGGGCTGTGCGCCGCAGCGGTGTGATATTGATATTGTGCTTGGGCTGTAGGAGCCCCTCCGGAGTCTGAACCCCCACAGTGAGCGCGGGTACCCAAATGGATCGGGCTGCGCGGCACAACGGTTATGTGTATTGCATTGCATTCATGCATTGGTTCCTGTTTGTGCTACGTGGCATGACATTCAGCACTCTCATATCATTGGCATCCACGCTATTTCTTGCACTATTACCAGATACCATTGTGTTATTTGTTAATGGAGTGCTGTACCCGAGAGGCTGACTTATGTGCGGACTTGCACTATCTGATTATGCATTCAATTGCTTGACTGTTGGGAAAAGGATATTTTCAAAAGAGGTTTTTAAATGATCCATATATTTTCTGAAGGATTTTCACGGATTTACTATTTTCTCAAGGGTCGTACTGTCCTATATAACATAATGGAGTGATTTACGTATTTTCTTACCGATCAGTTATTATTTACTCTTATTACTCATTGAGTTGGAGTACTCACTTTACTCCCTGCACCTCGCATGCAGTTGCAGGTATTGTTCACCCGAAAGCGGGTTAATAGCCGATTGAAGGTATTACTACTGTAGTGGGCAAGGTGACCGCCAGCATTCGCGGTACCGAACTTCATCTTTTGATTCAAAATTTGATTCTGTATATTATTATTGGCCCAGCAGTTTTGTTCAGTCTTCTTTAGATGCTCGTGACTTGTGACACCCCGGTCGGGTTGTGTTGGGTTGTGAATACCGATTATTATTGTCGTCAAGCTGTATTTATCTATTCACTTATGTTTGATAATTGTTAAAAGACGATTTGGGTTAGTTGGCTGGCCTTGTCTTCAAGAGAGGTGCCATCACGATAGGGTTTGGAAATTGGGTCGTGACAAGTTGGTATCAGAGCCTAGGTTACTAGGTCTCACGAGTCATGAGCAGGTTTAGTAAAGTCTCGCGGATCGGTACGGAGACGTCTGTATTTATCCTTGAGAGGCTGCAGAACCTTTAGGAAAAACTTCCATTTCTTGGAACTCTTATCGTGTGTACTTGATTCAGCTTGGAATGTAACCCTTGAAATTCCTTCTACACGACGGTATGCGCACATGAGTATATCGGGCCACTCTGGAGGACTTGAGGCCGGGTCTTTGCCTATGGCTTGAGCACCGAGGTGTTGATTGTGTGAGCAAGTGTTCTGAACTCATATGTTCGATATTGTCCCTATCAACCGGAATGGTGGTTGGATATCCATGTGATGAGTATGTTAGTGCTGCGAAATGTATCTATGTGACTTGGTAGTGACGAAGAAGTCTGCTGGAAAATGGATGAAGTGTTAAGTGTTCGTTTCCTATTGTGATTTGTTGTGTAGCCCCGAGTTATGGGCGGGTGAAGAATATTTCGTGTCTCCTAGTTGGGAAGTGAAGTACATTACATGTGGCGGTATGAGTTCAGACTCAGGAAGACTAAATGGTTGTGTTATGTGTATGATGGTGGAAGGTGTGCTGAAATAGTAATCTGAGGCGAAGCAGGTGGGTTATCTCCTACAGAGTGTTCTTAAGTGGTACAATTCTTATGTATACTATTAGAGGATCTCATGTGTAATTGAAGAGTACGTGTTGAAATTTGAAAAATTTGGGTCGCTCAAGAGAGTGGACTCAACTGATGTGCGGATGAATGCGAGATTTGTAGAGGATTAGAGCACTAGATGATCTATGTTTTCACAAACTTGTAAATGATTTGAGTTTAATCTCACTATGTTATTGTGGCATCATTAGAGTAAAAGTATTATGGGCTATTGAGTGTGTTCTGATATATGGCTTCGAGCCAAGTTGGGGAGGTTGCTATTGATTAGCTGATTGCACGGGCAGGAGCTATGTTGGTTCCGTTTTGAGGTATGCTGGCGGATCAGTCCTGTTTGCAGAAATTGAGCCGAGGATGGCACGAGTGAAGCAAAATTTTGACAAAGGTTATATGGTGCTTTCGTAGATGTGAGAAAATACTAGGACGTCTTGAGCTGTTGTTGATAAAGAATGCTCAGTGTATAGAGAAGGAAGATGGTTGTTTGTATTGGTATGAGATCATGTTCTGCGGTGTCAGAGTGCTAATAAGGCACGAGTAGTTCTGTTCGTTAAGTCAGGTGAATTGCAGTTTGAATAAGAGTAAATGACTCTCAAGAATGGTTTTAATGTGATCAAGATTTACGTGGGATAACCAGGTGTCTTAAGGTTGTGTATGTGGTTAGGGACTGTGTTTTCATTAGAAAGGATTAAGACTTGTGGTATTTTATGTTAATTATGGGATTCTATGTATCAGTATCTGGAAAGTATGGTAATGAATTTCAGATTCGCAGGAAGTTCTTCGGGGTAAAGTACTATGGAATGTGGTATTTCTAGGAACGATTGAGAGAGTATTCAGTGGCCATGGGTCTTAGACAGTGTGGTCTTATGTGCGAGTCTCGTGTGGTAAGCCTGGATTGAGGCATTGTGATGCTACAATGAGGGAGAAATATCAAGTGGATGATGAACAAAAAGAGAAATTTGATATATGGAATAGCTTGATAGTAGACCGAATCGGTATGGTAATGATATGATTAATTCTTCATATGTATTCGATGTAATGAGCTTTTACTAGTACTATGCAGCAAGACTCTTGAGTTCTGACAGCTTGCTTAGCTTTGTTCGGGTAGAAGGATTCAGTCCTGGCAGTTTAGCTTGTGCAATGGAATTGGGAGAGAGAGAGTTCTTGATGAGTTTTACCGTGGTTTAGAGAAGTATACATTGCTTATGGGCATGCGAAGCATGGAATGTGTAATGATTCTTCTTCTAGATGGGATTGACGGAAGGTCTTGGCTGGATGGGGTTACAGTTCAGTTCTGAAAAGAAGTTCATAAAATTCCTAGGCGACGGGTAGCCTCAGGTAACCAAGGAGATGGTACTGCTAATTGGAAGTGATTTGACGAGGGTATATATTTTAGAAAAAGGGCAATGTGATTAAGTTGATGGCACTTCAATAGTGTTGCGGTATTTTTCTTGATAGATCGACTGTTGATATCTGACTTTGTTTGGTGGCATAGGGGGAATTTTAGAATATCTTTCGTGGAATGATTAGGTACTCGAGGTGTAATATGTATTTATACTGCAGAATTTGGGATCAGGTATAGTAAATTTGTGTGCTATGTGGAGCTGGAGACTGAGAGTTCCCGTTCAGGCTATGTAGTGGGTGTAGATACTGTGTATTGGTTCCGTTAGTATCTATTGGGGGTTTGGAAGGCCGAGTGGATCTTTCTTTTCTTGGTATATTAGATTCTGGATATGATATTGGGTGTAGACTGGTGGTCTCAGTGTTGGGTTATTCTAGACTATTGTGCTATGGGTTATGTCGGAAAATGCCACAAGTTGCGTGGTGAGGTACGTCAGACTATGTTCTAGCAGAACGGTTGTGTTCCAAAGACCAGCGGACGGCTGGGAAGGATTGCTTTCCTTGATTAGGCCTTTGTGACGGATGTCAGTATAGAGATTTCTACCATTGATTCAGTTCCGGTATTGAGGGACTTTTTTGGATGCGTTCCTTGTGTCCGGGCATGTCGCCGGGCGAGATTGTGGATTTCGGTATGGATTTGGTGTCAGGCACCATATCGTATGGCTCCGACATGAGTTATAGTAGTGGAAGGAGCAGCTTCAGGCTTCTTGGTAATGAGTTTGTTGGTAAGCTAATTGGATGCGTGTTTAGCTTGAGTTGGCTTGGTTGTCCCCGAATTGTATTGAGGAAGGATAGGTTGTTTCGATCGCTATTGAACCTGCCAGTGATCTGGGGAGATCTATGAGTTGTTTTTCTGTGCTGTGAGGCGTTATGATTTTTGGACTGTAGGCACATATAGTGCGGTGCTATCAAGATTCATAGTGGAAGTTGAGTTTTGTAGCTTATAACGCAATAAGTAGATATAATTATGCACTCAGTATGCTGACGACCGATGCTCGGTATTTTGTTATAATGAACAAATTTGGCTCGATGTGCATCTCCATACGTGAGATATTTGTGTGGATCGTGTGGCACGCCGCCACGGGTATGTTATCTGGATCGGGTTGCACACCACAATAGTGTGATGTTGAGAATAGTTTTCCATATGTTACTTTGTATGCCTTGCTTCCTGGTTTCTGAGGAAAATCCGTATTGGGTGTTGCTCGGCGAATAGCGCATCGCCTGTGTCCTTTCAGGATTGAATGGTATATACTACTTGCTTCACCGTGGGTGTGATGGATTGCATATTTTCAGACATCAATCTGTGCGTGGCTGTCTATTTTGAGCATGGTGACTTGGGGTGCTTCATGTGTAACAGTGTTTGGATAGGATCATGCGTTGTGGCAAGACCACGTGAAGTTATGACCTTTCGAGGAGGATTCAGGTACTCTATTTCTATGAGGTGAGACGGGGTCTCAGCTTTGTGTTGTGATGGTACTGATGAGCTTAAGATACAGCTCTTTCGGTTGAGTTATTTGTCATGATTCGAGTATGTTTAGACCGTTTCTTATTGGTTCGCGTATTACGCAAGTGTGGCTTAGGAAGGTGTTGAGGTATCATATCACCAGAATGGTATGTTGGATTCGAGGTGATCGTTGGAGTCATTAATGAATACGAACAGATTTGATCTCAGCTTGTTAGAAGTATAATATCGAGGTTCGGCCCAGAAATCTGTTGTGGTATTAGTGAAGAAGGAAGTGGCTTCGTGTATGGGTGATCTGAGGAATGGTTACGGTCTAACGTGTTGTTTATATATCGTTGGCAATATATGAAAGTGTTGGAGTAAGACTTTAGCTAATAAGAGGTTTCTAGCAGTATTTGGGTATTGTGGACAACTGTTGTGAATAGAGACTATCGTTTCGAGTGTTGGATTGTGTTGTATGTTGTATGATTTCACTTGAGGTTGCAGGTGTGGGTTACTTCAGCTGGTTCGGGTTTATTCTGGTTATGATTTCGGAAAGTACAATGTGGTTCTACGGTTTAAGGTCTAGATGGACTGTGAAAATTTCAGCTGTGTTGTATTATCGGACCTTTGTGAGACAGGGTGACGTGGGATCACCCCGAGTATATGCTTGGTAAGGTCATTTCGCTATTGGTTGGCTTCTAGTACAACTCTGGGTATGCTCGAGGACGAGCGTTTGTTTAAGTTGGGGAGGATGTGATAACCCGACCCGTCGTCTCATGTGTTGTTCCTCTGTTTCTTTCCCATTTATTGCTTCTTAATATTTCATTATCGGTATGTGGTGTGTGAGAATTGATATGGATTAGTTTTGATAAGAAATGAGACACTTAGTCTCTTTAAGGAAATCTTAAGTTGGAGAAGTCAACAGAATGTTGACTATTAAGTTAGAGGGCTCGGATGTGATTTTCGGTGATCCTGTTAGCTTCGGGGGATGATTTGTGACTTAGAAGCGTGATTGGAATTGATTTTTGTAGGTCCGGTGTAGAATTAGGCTTGAATTGGCGAAGTTAGAATTTTGGCGAATTCCGGTTTATAGGTGAGATTTTGATCTTGGGGTTGGAATGGAGTTCTGAGAGTTGCAGTAGCTTCGTTGGGTGATTTTGGATATGTGTTCAAATTTTCAGGTCATTCGGACATTGTTTGGTAGGGTTTTTGATCGAATGCGCATTTCGGAAGTTTTGAAGAAACTTAGGCTTGAATCCGATGTGAATTGATGGTTTTAGCATTGTTTGATGTGTTTTGATGATTGGAACAAGTTCGTATGATGTTTTGGGATATGTTGGTGCTTTTGGTTGAGGTCCCAGGGGCCTCAAGGTGATTCCGGATGGCCAACGGGAATAAAATTGGACTTGTGTGTTGCTGAAGGTTGTTGGTATCTGGTGTTTTTGCACCTGCGGTTTTGGGGCCGCATGTGCGGTATCGCGGAAGCGGATGGGCAGGCGCAAAAGCGGAATTTGAGCTCAGGGCTGGTTCCGCATAAGCGGAAGCCTTGACTGCAGGAGCGGTATCGCGGGTGCGAGTTTTGGACCGCAGAAGTGGTCATGCCCCTTAAATGAATGTCCGCAGAAGTGAAAAGAGACCGCAAGAGCGGTAACCACAGAAGCGGTTGTGTGGCCGCAGAAGCGAAAGTTGTTGTGGGCAGAAGGGTTTTAAATGTCATATTTCATCCGCGAGCAAGAGGTAGTTTCCACCATTTTTGAGCTACTTGGAGAGCTTTGGGCGAGAATTTTCGAGGGTTTTGACTGAGAATCGATTGGAGGTAAGTTCCTTGGCCTAAATACACGAGATTATGTTAGATTTAACATGAAAATGTGTTGAAATTCATCCAAAGAGGGTGAAGCTAGGGCTTGAGTTTTTTGATATTTCAAATTGGAATTCGATAGGTCATTTGAGCTCGGATTTGGGAGTTCTAGGTATGTATGAACTCGTGGAGAGACGAGGAATCCGGTAATGTAAGTTTTATAATTTTTCGAGAAGCGGGCTCGGGGCTCGAGTTTTGCTAATTTCGAGATTCTTGATATTTTTCGATTGTTTTCGATTGAGTATTGTTCCCTTAGCATATTGTAATGTATTCACTCTGATTTTGGTTAGATTCGACGTGCGTGGAGGCCAATTTGAGGGGCAAAGGAGTCGCGAGCGAGGAATTTCACTGGTTCGAGGTGAGTAATACTTGTAAATAATGTCCTGAGGGTTTGAACCCCGGATTTGCACATCATAGTGCGGTATTGAGGTGACTACCATGCCGGATAACGGGCGTGGGGTAGAGCACCGTTAGGGATTGTGACTTGTTCCATCCCGCTTAATGAAATAACTACCTAATTGATTGAAGCTTAGTTGATATCCTTATAGAAATGGATTAATTTTCGTGATTGGGCCTCGTGCCAACTGATTGAACCCTTTAGGGATTATTATCACTGTTTCCATGATACTTGAGATGTTAAATGATTTCAGTCCTGAGTTAAACACTTTTTTGAAATGTCCAGTCATACTTCTAAGGTCTTTAAAACTTAAACTACATATTTTAACGTTCGGAACTGAGAACTGTTATTTGAATATTGCCCTGGTGGCTTATGTGCATTTCTGGACTGAGCATGGATCGGACTGCAGACCGCAGCAGTGTTTTATGTGCATCTCTGGATTGAGGATGGATCGGGCTGCGCGCCGTAGCGGTGTGATATTGATATTGCGCTTGGGCTGTAGGAGCCCCTCCAGATTCTGAACCCCCACAGTGAGCGCGTGTACCCAAATGGATCGGGCTGCACGCCGTAGCGGTCATGTGCATTGCATTGCATTCATGCATTGGTTCCTGTTTGTGCTACGTGGCATGACATTGAGCACTCTCATATCATTGGCATCCACGCTATTTCTTGCATTGTTACCAGATACCCTGGTGTTATTTGTTAATGGAGTGCTGTGCCCGAGGGGTTGACTTATGTGCGGACTTGCATTATCTGATTATGCATTCAGTTGCTTGACTGTTGGGAAAAGGATATTTTCAAAAGAGGTTTTTAACTGAGCCAGATATTTTCTGAAGGATTTTCACGGATTTACTGTTTTCTCAAGGGTTGTACTGTCCTATATAACATGGTGGAGTGCTTTACGTGTTTTCTTACCACTCAGTTATTATTTACTCTTATTACACATTGAGTTGGAGTACTCACTTTACTCCATGCACCTCGCGTGCAGTTGCAGGTATTGTTCACCCGGAAGCGGGTTAATAGCTGATTGAAGGTATTACTACTGTAGTGGGCGAGGTGACCGCCAATGTTCGTTGCACCAGACTTCATCTTTTGATTCCAGATTTTATTCTGTATATTATTATTGGCCCAACAGTTGTGTTCAATCTTCTTTAGATGCTTGTGACTTGTGACACCCCGGTCGGGTTGTGTTCGGTTGTAAATACCGGTTATTATTGTCGTCAAGCTGTATTAACCTATTTACTTATGTTTAGTAATTGTTAAAGGATGATTTCGGTTAGTTGGCTGGCCTTGTCTTCACGAGAGGCGCCATCACGACTGGGTTTGGAAATTGGGTCATGACATAATAGTATTACACCCAAGAGTCATACCTCAATACCCCATCTCATACCCCAAACTCGAAACTAAAGCCTAATGTATATAATCTTACCTCTTGGATGAAGAACTTATGATTGGGCTCTTTGATTCTTGAAGGTTGATGCAAGGTTTGGATGATTATGAAGCTAGAACTCTCCTTTCTCTCTCTATATGCTCACATCTCTCTCTAAAATCAGTAAGAAATGACCCCAAAATGAACCCTAAAGCCTATATATTGAAATGGGGTCGGGTTATAAAAATAGAAAAACTAACCCTTCGAAGTCTGGTTTGCTATAGCAAAATGGACCGCAAAACAGGAATGCTGGCCGCATAATGCACCCAAAATTGGCGCCCAAAACTGGGCTACACTGTCCCAGTTTGCGACAAAAATACAACCACAAAGTCATAAATGCGACAGGTTTTGCGATCGTAAATTTGATACAGGATCGCATTTTTCAGCCTTTGGTAATTTGATCATAACTTTACGTAGGAATGTCCAAATGATGAACGGATTACAGAATTGGGAACTAGACTCGAAGACCTTTCATTTGATAGGTTATCATCACATAAAACCATATACATATTTAGATATGCTCGTTCAAAGTAATGACTAGTTCAAGCTCATTTGGAATTTTAGCCTATTATGAACTTTTCTAGTTTTTCTTAGACTTAGGCCTTTCCTTGGACCCCAAATTACTTACCATAAGACTTATACACATATTTACCGAATTCAATTGATGTACACCATGTTAATAGCACATAAAATATTATAATAAGCCTACATAGCACCACAAAATCCTAGGTTACTTAGCGAAATTTTTCGGGCCCTTACAATAAACAGAAATAGTAGCTAGGTAAGGACTCTCGTCACCTTATGCGTACGTAGCCCCCCACAAATAGAAGCCCATATTGAATTATGTCACCTATGGGTTAACTTCCTTCTTACAAGGTTATAAAGGAGACTTATCTCACTCCAAAGTTCCATAATCGGCTCCTAAGTCATTCAATCAAGTCAAATTGATACCCAATGTTCCAAAACTAGTCAATAAATGAGAGAATCCATAAATATATATTCGAATACCCATTATAATTCTATTTACATCAATTTCCAACTCCATTCAAAAAGTCAATAAAAATCACCCTCAGGCACATGTGCCCGAATTTGGAAAAGTTTCGAAGATAAACTTTACCCATAACCTCACAAACTCAAATATATAATTAATTTTTAATTTCATACCCAAATTCGTGGTCAAAATCCACAAATATAAAATTCTTGGTTTTTCCACCAAAACCCAAAATTTCAACCAATTCCATGTTCAAATCCAAATATAATCATGTATTTAACTCAAAAATATGAAGAAAGCACTTACCCCATTATGGTTGATGAAGATGGCACCCTAAAAGTGCTCCAAAATCGGCTCCCATGGGCGAAATGAAGTGAGATAGAGCCAAACCCTTGTTTTAAAAGAAGACACTGCCTAGCTCTGACTTTCGCACCTGCGGTCACTCAACCGCATATGTGGTTCTGAAGGTGCAGCCCAGCTACCGCTTCTGCGATGATCCTTCAGGTCCTTAAATCCTCGCACCTGCGTCCAAGTAGCACTTCTGTGCCTTCACTTTTGTGGCTCTTCGCACATAGGTGCAATCCCGCTTCTGCGGTACTTGGCTGCATCTACGGTGCACGCCTCCCCCAGCAAAAATCTGCTTATGTGAGTCATTTCCCGCACTTGCTGGCTCTCATCTGCGGTCCTCTTCACGCATGTGCAATTACACTAGATGCCCTGCTTCTTCAAATCTTCTTCTAACTCCCAATTCGATTCGTTAATCACCCGGAATCTACCCGAGCTCCACGGGACCCCGTCCAATTATACCAACCCATTCCAAAATATATTAAAAACTTGGTCGATCCTTAAAATTACATCAAACAACACTGAAATAATAAATCACAACTCAATTCAAGCTTAATGAACTTTAGAACTTCAAATTTCTACATTTGATGCCGAAACCTATCAATTCACGTCCGATTGAGCTCACATTTTGCACACATGTCACATTTGACATTGCGAACCTGCTCAAACTTTCAGAATTGGAATTTGATCCTGATATCAAAATGTCCACTTCCGATCAAGCTTCTCGAAAACCTTCAAATTTCTAACTTTCGCCAAATGACCCAAAAATGACCTACGGACCTCCAAATTCATTTCCGAACACGCTCCCAATACCCTAATCACCATACGAAGCTATTCCTAAATTCAAAATCCCAAACAGACATAGATACATTGAAATGTACTTCAACCCATATTTATGAAATTGTTCCAAAATGCAAACTTCCACAACAGACGCCGAAATGCTTCCGAGTCATCCAAAACTCGACTCACACATACGCCCAAGTTCGAAATCATCATACAGACCTATTGGAACCTTTCAACCCTGATTCTGAAGCCGTTAACTCTAAAATCCCGTCTTAGTCAATTCACTTAAAGCTTTCGAAATGAGAGTTTTCTTTTCAATTCAACTCCAAACTTCCCGAAATTCAATTCTGACCACGTGTACAAGTCATAATACGTAAAGAAAAGGTTCTCATGGCCTCAAACCACCGAACAATGTGCTAGAGAATAAAACAACAGGTTGGGTCATTTGAACAACTACACACATTACAAAATTTTCACTCATAATATTGATATTAACAATTTTGTCACAAGTGTGGTCCTCCATAATATGGACAGGGATCACCAAAATAAGAGTAACGAGTATTTATAAATTCTCATTCCAACATGCCATGTAAAAAAAAATGATTAGAGAAATACTACACTAACCAAAAATTAAAATTTGAATAGATAGAAAGCAAAAATCTAATCTAGCAAAACAGTCAATTTCAAAGTCCCCGGCAACGGCGCCAAAAACTTGTTGCTCCCAAACGCTCACGCAAGTATACGTGGCCGTACAAATAATATAAGATTGCAAGTCCAGATATCATACCCATAGGTACTTGTGATTAAATATCAACTAAATTAAAACCAAATACTTATTGATTTATTAAACAATTTTCTAAAGTGTGAATATTTAACTAAAATGAATCTAGAGTAAAAAATTAAGAGATTAAAGGAAAAAAGTTGGTGAAATTAGACACGAATTCAATAAGAGACAATATTCTAGAGTTATGGGTTAGCTAACAATGCTATTGAGATTTCCACTTAAATTGTCTAATTAATTTATCTGGTTTATAGGTTGACATGGTTAATATTACTCGTAGCCTTCTCCTGAAGTACTACTCGCCTATTCAAGCGAACCTAATACCTATATTTGTATGAAATTATGATTAACAAGAACACATTAATAATTCCCGTATAATAACCAAGCAAGACAATTAAGTATGTCCTATCCTAACCGCAAATCAGTTCCCGATGCTCGAGTTTAAGATCTTGCTCTATTCAATCTCATTTGTAATCTAAAATTCTCTCTCCCCGGTTCAATCATAGATTTGTAGAGAGTATTCAATTGATGATGAGGCTATCAAATAATTAAGCGCAAGATTGAATAAATTAACCAATATGATAAAATAATAAAAATAATTCAAGCTTCAAACTACAACGTTCATATAGCACCCAAAACTGTAGAACTAATAAATTATAAAGGAAAAGGAAGAGAAGATGAAGAAAACTGAGAATCTTTGCTTCTGAGTGTTCCCTGCTTGTCTTTTTTTCTTAAAGTGGCGTCTTCTCCCCCAAAATATGTTAGATATCCTCCAAATAAGGTTTAGACTCTATTTTATGCGATTTGGTGGGGGGAGGGGGAGGGTCTTGGATTGAAGTAACCTTGTCCCAGGCGCAGTAGGAGATGTTTTCTGTCATCAGCACCCAGGGTAGCGTGAGGCGGTTACCCTGGCACTGGGAAAATAAACATTCTAGAAATTGGGCCACAAGTAGTGCCCCGTGATGCCTGTGGCCCTGGAAATCGCCATTTTTAACCTTTTCTCCTTTTTGGCTCTAATCTTGCACCTTTCGCTCCCTATTGTATCCGGATAATTTTAACATATATAAACACCACAATTAACATAAATTAATACATTTTACATCCTAAATTCACGAAACACAAGTAAAACATGAGACGATATACATATAAATATATATACTTTTAGTTAAATATCATAGTCTCTTATACAGGAGATTATATCCGGTCACCCGATAAAAGAGGGTTATTCAAGTGGTAAATACTCTCTTTCTTGAACCCTTAGGTTGTAGGGGTTTATGTCACCAAAGAGAACAAAGTGGAAGAGCTTCTGGCTGGGTTAAAAATAAGTCTCCCAACAAAATCTGAAAAGTTAAGTAATTAGCACTCTATTTCTTGTTTCTATGTTTTTAAGTTGTATTTTTTTAATGAAATTTAGCTCAAATTAATGATATAAAACAATAAAAAAGACAAGAGATGTAGCGATGAAGAGAGATAGCTTTTCTTAGTTCCAAATGTGTACAATTTGAGTCTCAATACCTCTATTTATTGGGTTATATTGAGAAATACCTAAGAGTGCCATGAACAGAATATTAACCGTTGAGAACATGAGGAAGGATCACGGAGGAGGTTATGGAGGTGTTAGAGTTGCAACTATAATGGTGAGAAATTGTAGAGAAGTTAACTATATCATGGAGAAGAGTAGTGGAAGTAATTTCTTTAGGAGTTATGGACATTCATCATAATGATATATATTTCTTAACACTAACTTTGTATGTTATAGATACTAAATAATGTGCCTTGATAAAACCTTACTAGGCCTATGGGAATAAAATCCTGATGAAGAAAAAGAGCACACATATTTTCTAATACGCATTATTTGTCGCCTCGTTAAAAATCTTGCCAGAAAAATTCAGTGATAAAAAATCTTGGCTAAGGAGAAAAGAATACAACACATATTCTACTTCTCATGATTAATACATCAATTTATTTCTCGGAGATGACACGTTCCAATCTTGTATACCAATTTCTCAAATGTTGAGGTCGTGTTACGACCCAGAATTGTACCGGAGCCGTTATGGCGCTTAACACCGCTTTTTAGGCAAGCCAATAACAAATATTCGGAAAAAAAACTTCAACAATGGCAAGAAATAGTCTCCAATTGTGGAATATTATAATAAATGAAGTCAAAATGTCAATAAAATTGAAATCACCCTAAAATCTAGTGTCACTGAGTGCACGAGACCTATAGAATACTAAATACAGTCTGAATAAAACACACTACTGTCTGGAACACTAGATAGTATAAAAATAGACAAAGTAGGGGACTTCAAGGGTGGAGAACATAACTGTTGTGCTACCTCAAAATGACTAGGCAAATCCAGATAGACAACTTGCTACCAACCACCGCTATCAGCAACACCTGCATATGCACACAGGATTCAGAGTGTAGCATGAGTACAATAGACATCATGTACTCAATAAGTAGAAAGCCTAACCTCAGAGAAAGAAGTGGTGAGGTTGGAAAAGTACAATGCTCACTTTCCACAGTGACAACAACCATAACAACATAATGATAGCATATAGGAGAAAATATCACAACTCAAAATCCCACCTTAAGGCAGTGATGGCGCCTAGAAGAACTTGCTAAGCAAGCTAACTCACAATCAACAAATATAATCTATTTTCATTAGTTAATAGAGATATATAATAATTTAAGATGGAAGCAATCTCAAACAATAGCAATATGTAATATAATCAAAATATGGCCTAAACATGGCCACTATAGTATAACCGTCAAGGCTAGGTGGTATAAGTACATGAGAAAACTATTTCAAAAGAGAACAAGGTTGTATAAATACTGTCGGAAATATAAGTAGACAGGAAATAAGCAAGGAATATGGACTTGGGAACTGTGAAGCAAATCAATGAAGTGCATCTCACCTTAAGTCTTCTTATAGTCTACTAGCTCAATCAAGATGCTTTGCTAGGACCCACCCGAGGTTCTGCACAAGAAAATGTACAAAAGTGTAGTATGAGTGCATAATAACCAGTGACCAGTAAGTATCAAGTCTAACCTCAAAAAAGTAGTAGCGAGGATAGATGCTTCCAGATACTTACTATACTGTTATAATAATAGAATTAAGGACTGAAATAGTAGATTGAGTCACGAGTAACAAGGATCACAAATATCAATAGTTGAAAGTTATCAAGCATGCTTTCTAGGAAATAAAAGATAGTATGCTCAATTAACGAAGCTAAAACTCCCAACTAGCATATAAAGATGTCAAATAGCAATTAACAGTTAAATATTTACTTCTCGATGAATCAATAATATGAATGTATGCTCGAATCGATACAATATCTATGTACCCGAATACACAATTCATGTATCAATATAATCCTATACATAATCCATATATCGAACTAACACAAAATTCGTGTACCAACCACAGTCACAGGGCCAAAGTAACATGAGTTATCACCTGACTCCAGAAGGACGAATCCAAATCCAAGTGCAAAGAGAGGCATAATAGCATCCCTCCTAAATCAATATCCGATCATCACGTCCAATGTGCCATAATTGTACCTCATTCATACGCTTACCTTTCTTTCAAAAATCCTTAGTCCAAATCAAGTATCCTTATTCCAAATGCATGCATATGCTCAAGAATTTAAGGTAAAAGGTGCACACGGGTATAATAAAAATTCTATATTTGCTCATGAAATCTTTATGTGACTACAAATAATTAAACATTTCAACATATCAAGAATACGTTATCATGCCTTCATAATTAATCATAAACATATGATTGATTTCTAACATGAATAAGAGAGCAAACATAGTCATATAAGTCAAATTAATCATGAATCAAATGAGCACGTAGTTCAAAATAAGGCATACAAAAATCCAATTCTACCGTGGTCATGATATTAACTCGGTAAATACATATACGCTTGCCACCACGTATATACAATACCCACAATACCTTAAACTCATAGCAAGCAAGTCAAATCCTATGAGTTTCCTCTTAACAAGGCTAGCCAAGAGACATACCTCTACCTAATAGCCTAAAAACCGTCAAAAGTGTCAAATCTTCGAAATCCAACTCCAAACTACCTGAATATTATCAAATACAGCCTAATAATGTCAAACAAAGTAATAAAAATCTAACTCAATCAATAAAGATTGAATATTTAATCAAATTCAGAAAGTCAACCAAAAAGTTTGTCGCACCCCCTTTTGTCGTGAAATCAGATTTTGACATTTTGACAACTCCTTTTGAGAGAATAGGGAAAGAAATTTGATATTATAGTTATCACCTAACAGATTAAGGTGCATTAAGGCACCTATAGCAAATAACTTAGATTATACCAGTTTGCACCAGAGATCGGGTAAGGGCTTAAATTACCTTGAGGAGAAGGTGTTAGGAACCCTTTGAGATCCACAATGGTGGGTCCCGATCGTACTTAAATTATGCAAATTAGTCTATGTGATCAAAGCTAAGAAACAAAGAATTACTAAAACATGAATAATCGATTGAAAGACAAGGAAAAGGTGTGGGGGGGGGGGGGGGGGGGGGGGGAA
>MU767677.1:19987-112279 GCA_026770625.1 Nicotiana glauca | reverse complement strand
GAGGGGGGGAGGAATCCTAAATTTTTTAGCCTAAATGATCACCCGTGAAATATAAATAATATTTCGTTACTCTCTCGGGACGGGGTGTTACTCATATTATTTAGCAGGAATAGACTATCATCTCCTACTACCCAATTACTATCTTTAAATTATTTACCTGAAGCGTACTAATAATTTCTAAGTCGTGCCCTATGCGTGCATTACATGTCCAATGTCTATGGTCCAGGAGGTTTTGGACCTACTATTTGGGTGGTTCTAGACTAGGCCTAAGATTCTCAAAATTTTAAAATACTATGCGACAAACAAAAAAATTAGGACTTTTCAAATAAAAGCAGATATGGCCTCAGCAATAACCTCTGCATGTAAACAACAAATGTACGCAATTGATTTAGCAGACTTTATTAATCTAGGAGTCCTATGTGCAAGATATCTATGTAATATACCGGCGATCAACAGTATGTAGATTCAGTTCTTAATGCGAGTATTAGAGCCTACATATTTGCCTACTGATTTTAATTCAGTACAAATCTAGCCGTTTTAGGCATTTATGAATGACAATAAATCACAATAGTAAGTCCAGAATTATTGTTATACCCTATAGGCATGATGTCTCTGTGATTGACAGTGATAGTCCGATTTCGAATCAGTTAATAGAATCCTATAGGCATGATTTCTAGTTTTAATCTTACAGACACGATTTCTATCTTTAATTCTATCGGTATGATTTCTAGCACTTATCTGATTTTTAATCCTATAGGTATGACTTCTAGAATTGAGCAGTATATGAGCAAAAATTTATACACATTAAGCCAGAAAATAACTAAACCAAATATTGATCCTATGGGCATGGTTGCTAAAACGCAAGTACTGGACAAATTGATACCCTTGAAGGCAGGATTTTTAACAGATCATAGCGTTAGTCCTATAGGTAGAATTTTTAGCATGTAAACACAACACAGAACTTATAGGCAGGATTTGTAACACACAACAACATAATATGGAACTTATAAGCCAAATTAACAACACAAATAGAGACCCTATAGGTAGAAATTCTACTCGACTTTGCAAATGAAAATAAGAAACCCTTCCCAATTTACTAAACACTCCAGAACTGTTTGTTACAAAAATTATTACAGACTAGATTAACAAATAAATTACATAATAATGAAATAAGTTATAGAGAGTCTATAATAGGCCTTAATACACCGGGGCAGCTTAGGTCTTCAAACCACAACAGCTCCTAGGCTCACTTTCACAGGTGTAGAATAATCACACATAGTACCCAGATCTATAGTGTGTTAAAGTTCCCAAGGGCTTCAAGGACCCAGGGCAATGCTCACACCAGATGACCAAATGCTAAAAAATAGTTAAAAGGAGGTTAGGAACCAAACTAGTGTGTCAGAATTCACTAGAATCTAACAGGGACCCCGAGCAGTGCTCATACTAAGGAGGTGAAGGATATAGCCTAAAGGATCTAAGAGTGGGAGTTTAAAGTACATAAAAGGGACAATGGTACGAAATAATTTTAAAACAGAGTTTAAAAATATAGAAAACATAGGCAGAAACTGCATTAAGAAAACAAATTAGCAAGACTTACAAGGATGTTCAGGCATAGTATCTAATGGTTTAAGGTCTGAAAGGCCTAATTGGGCTAAGTGTACATGCTAACATTTTATGGTAGCTTTGTTCAATCATAGACACCATTCGGACAATGTATTAAGGCAAACATTCAGATACCCACATGAGCCAAAATGGATGCAGAACACATTAGAAGGCAAGTTATCAGGGTACACGATAGAGAAAGTTTTAGTAACAATCAGGTTTGTAATGGCTTAGGACTAATTAACTGATGAACATGCTAATATTATCCTAAGGATGCTAAGTTTAGGATAATTTCAGAACTAACAAAACAACATACATGAAACAGGTTAAAAGACATTAGGTTAACCTCTAAGAGGATTAACATTATTCAAAAACAACCAATCTCAGAACAAACATTATCAATTATAGGTCTAAAGGAAATCATAGGAGCATATAAGTGGTAGAATCATGCTCAGAATGAACTTTAAACATGCTGGATCATAAACACAGTTCATGGATACATTGGAATGAAATGACAAAGAATAGTCACTAACCATATAGGCAAGAAAAGCAAGAATAGCACCACAATAGTCGAGAACCCAGAATTACTTTGCCTTGGCTTTCAGCTGGCCAAGACTAGAATCGAACGAGAGAGCAAAGAGAATATCGAGCAAAAACCTATGTTTTCAGTGAAAGTCTATTGATTTTTTCAGTCTCCTAAGGCGGAAAGGAGAGGGGTTTATATAATAGTATAGTATAAACACAAAACATGGTAAGTATCAAACACCGAATCGATTAAGATCTGATTTTTGGGGGAAAACAATATATAAACAAAGATTTCAGTATATTAAAATAGAATAATGACATGCAATCATGCGAGTAACACTTAAAATGTCACGACCCGAATTTCTCACCATCGGGAGTCGTGATGGCACCTACTGTCGGAGCTAGGCAAGCCAAGCATTAAAACCTTTTCGGATAACAACTCAACAGTAATGTCAATAATAAACCTTTAAATAAAAGCGAAATTCTTTCATAGCATAAATAGCTGGAAACGAAAAATGCGGAAGCTTAACATTTCACTACCCAAGACTGGAGTCGCTATCTCACGGACTACTAATGAATGCTACAAACAAGTCTGAATAGAAAAATACATCGTGTCTGTCTCGGTACAATGAAAACAAATAGAAAATATGGAAATGGACTCCGACCTGCGAACACCAGCTAGGCTACATTGTAGTCCCTGGACTGAAGTCAGCTCCCACTCAACGTGCTACTACTGTAGTCCAAAAGCTGCTTCGGTACCGTGATGTGTGGAAAAAGCACAGAAGTGTAGCATCAGCACAACTGACCCATGTGCTGGTAAGTTCCTGGCCTAACCCCGGTGAAGTAGTGACGAGGCTAGACAGGACTACCAAATCAACCTGTGCAGTTCAATATATACTAGTTCAATAAAGGAAAGAATACCAAGACTAAACAGTTAAAAGGGAGGGAATCATGCTATAGGGGAGTACAATCCGAATATAAAAGTCATCAACTTAAATAAGAAATAGGGCACAATAATATTTAACAAAAACAAGAAAATCCAACAATTGCATGGCATCAACCTTCGTTCTTTTACTCTCATTCTCACCCAAAGCAACCAAATAAAATGCATGACATCACCCTTCGTGCTTTCCTCACATAACTCTCATTTCATGGTACGAAATGATCCTTCGTGCAAATATAATCAAATCGGAGCACGGAATGTCCCTTCGTATATAATATAATTAGAACATGGCACGTAGTGACCCTTCGTGTAAATATAATCAAAACATGGCACGGAATGACCCTTCGTGCAAATATAATCAAAACATGGCACGGAATGACCCTTCGTGCATTATCATTCTTCCTCACCCAAATAGGAATCACATCCAAACGGGCGAGAGAATAATCAATAATAAGAAATGTCCCGGCAAAGGAAAAACACAATTACACAACCAAATCCTGGCAAGGGAGCAATAACAACAACTTTCACATCTCGATAAGGGAGATAATCAATCTACTCAAACCATCCCAGCAAGGGATTAATCACATCTCTTTCCAATTCTTTCATTTCTTACTTGATAGTATTTTTATCGTGTGAGCCAACGCTCCAAAGAATTCACAATTCATAATTAATCCTCAAACTCTTCACATTATATAGACAATCATTAATTAGCTTGGAAAAGTCCCAAAGTATTCAAAATAAGTACCAACAAAGACCCACGATCATGCTAGACACCGGTGTATAGATACTCGTCACCATGACTATACACCGTACTCGATCATTTAGCAATTAAAAATTAATAACACACTAATCCTGTTCCCTCAAGCCAAAGTTAGATCAAACACTTACCTCAAATGCTACAAATATCCACTCAAGCCTCTAGTATAGCTTTACCCCTCGAATTTACCACAATACCGCTCGAATCTAGTCACAAATTACTTGAATGTATCAACAAGTGCTAATTGAATCAACTTGAATGCATGAAAATGAATTTCCCAAAGTTTTACTCAAAAATTCCCAAAATGCCCCTGGGCCCACATAGTCAAAACCCGAGGTTCGAACCAAAACCTGTTTACCCATTCCCCCACGAGTTCCTATCTATGATTTGTTTTGAAATTGGACCTCAAATTGAAGTCCAAATCACCCAATTTTAAGAAAACCTAGGTTCTACCCAAAATTCCCATTTTCACCCATGAAAAACCTTGATTTTAAGAAGAAAACATGATAAATAATGTTAAAGATTGAAGAAATTAAGTGAAAATCAACTTACAAATGGATTGGAGGAGTAAGGGTTCTTGAAAAATCACCAATGGGTGTTTGGGTTTGAGAGATATGAAAAATGAGGCTTAAAAATCGTATAAGTATGAAAATTGCAGGGCTGCGGATGTGGGAATTGCGAACCTTAGTTAGCATTTGCGAACACTGTGCATTTTGCCGAGCTTCGCAATTGCGAGACTTTGGTTAGCATTTGTGAACTTGGGCCATTTGGGGAAGGTTGCATTTGCGAAAATTTGGTCGCATTTGCGATCATCAGCCAGATTCCCCTTCTAAGCATTTGCGAAGAAAAGTTGGCATTTGCGAACATTGGCCTACCCGGGCTGGTTTCGCATTTGCGAACCAGCTTTCGCATTTGAGATAGCTGGCATCTGAATTTGCGAGCCCTGGCTTCGCATTTGCAAAAATTGCAGAAGCCTCATACCAAATTTTTAAAACATGAGAAATGCAATTTGATGCCTATCCAAAACTCACCCGAGCCCTCGGGGCTCCAAACCAAACATGCACACAACCTCAAAAACATCCTACGGACTTACTCGCGTGATCAAATCACCAAAATAACATCATATACATAGAATCAAGCCTTAAAGCACATGATTTTCTTCTAAGTTTCATAAACTTTCAAATTTGGAACTTATGGTCTGAAACACATCATACGACGTCCGTTTTCAACCAAACTTTACAAATAGCGCTAAACACATATTTAAGACTTGTACCGGGTGTCGGAACCAAAATACTAGCCCGATACCATCACTTTTTGATCAAATTTCATTTTCATTTTCCTTAAACATTTTCAGAAAACAATTTCATGGAAAAATTTATTCCTCGGGCCTGGGACCTCGGAATTCGATTCCGGGCATACGCCCAAGTCCCATAATTTTTTATGGACCCTTCGGGACCGTTAAATCACGGGTCCGGGTCCGTTTACAAAAAATGTTGATCGAAGTCAATTTTAACCATATTAATATCAAAATTCATCATTTTTCACACAGAAATCATATTTAAGCCTTCCGGCTACACGCCCGTACTACGCACGCAAATTGAGGAAAATAAAAGTGAGGTTTTCAAGGCTCGAAAGCACGGAACGAATGAGGAAACGGGTGATGACCCTTTAGGTTGTCACATCCTCCACCTCTAAAACAACCGTTCGTCCTCGAATGAACAAAAGAAAGAAGTACCTGAGTCAGGAAAAATATGAGGATAACGGCTCCGCATATCAGACTCGGACTCCCAGGTCGATGCCTTAGGAGGATGACCTCTCCACTGGACACGCACTGAAGGAAAACTCTTCGACCTCAACTGTCAAACCTGCCGGTTTAGAATAGCTGTGCTTCTCCTCATAGGACAGATCCTTGTCCAACTGGACAGTGCTGAAATCTAACACGTGGGTATGATCGCCATGATACCTCCGAAGCATAAACCCATGAAACATTGTATGCACGGCTGACAAGCTAGGTGGCAAGGCAAGTCTATAAGCCACCTCTCCCACACGATCTAAAACCTCAAATGGGCCAATGAACCTAGGGCTAAGCTTGACCTTCTTCCCGAATCTCATCACGCCCTTCATAGGCGATACACGGAGCAATACTCGCTTACCAACCATGAAAGCTACATCTCGAGCCTTGCGATTCGCATAACTCTTTTGCCGCGACTGAGCCGAACGAAGCCTGTCCTGAATGATCTTGACCTTATCCAAGGCCTCTTGGACTAAATCTGTAACCAATAATCGAGCCTCTCCCAGCTCAAACCATCCGATTGGAGACCGACATCGCCTACCATACAACGCCTCATATGGAGCCATCTGAATGCTGGACTGGTAGCTGTTGTTGTAGGCGAACTCTGCTAAAGGGAAGAACTGGTCCCACGAGCCTCTAAAATCAATGACACGGGCTCGGAGAATATCCTTCAATATCTGAATAGTCCTCTCGGACTGGCCGTCCGTCTGAAGATGGAACGCTGTGCTCAACTGAAACTGGCTGCCCAACTCCTGCTGAACTGCTCTCCTGAAACGTGAGGTAAACTGCGTACCCCGGTCCGAAATGATAGATGCCGGCACTCCATGAAGGCGAACAATCTCTTGGATGTAGATCTCAGCTAACCTCTCCGATGAATAGGTGGCTGCAACAGGAATAAAACGCGCTGACTTGGTCAGCCTATCCATAATGACCCAAATAGCATCAAACTTCTTCCAAGTCATCAGAAGTCCAGTAACGAAATCCATGGTAATCCTCTCCCACTTCCACTCGGGAAGCTCAATCCTCTGAAACAACCCACTAGGTCTCTGATGCTCATACTCGACTTGCTGACAGTTCAAACACCGAACCACATATGCAACAATATCTTTCTTCATCATGTGCCACCAATAATGCTGCCGTAAGTCCTGATACATCTTCGCGTAGCCCGGGTGAATAGAATACCGTGAACTATGGGCCTCAGCTAAGATCAACTCTCGAATCCCATCGACATTGGGCGCACAAAATTGCCTCTGCAATCTCAAAACACCATCATCATCTAAAGACACCTTCGTGGCACCTCCATGCTGCACCGTGTCTATCAGGACACATAAATGGGGATCATCAAACTACCGATCATGGATATGCTCCAATAATGAAAAACGAGCGACCGTGCAAGCTAATACTCTGCTAGGCTCAAAAATGTCCAACCTCACCAGTCGATTGGCCAAAGACTGAATATCCAAAGCAAGCGGTCTCTGGCTGACCGGAACATAAGCAAGACTACCCATGCTGGCGGATACTCAATGCATCGGCCACCACATTGGCTCTCCCCGGGTGGTATAAAATAGTAACGTCATAGTCTTTCAACAACTCCAACCACCTCCTCTACCTCAAGTTCAACTCCTTTTGCTTGAACAAGTATTGCAGACTCTTGTGATCAGTGTACACCTCACATGTCACACCATATAAGTAGTTCCTCCAAATCTTCAAGGCATGAACAATGGATGCCAACTCTAAATCATAGACCGGATAGTTCTTATCGTGGATCTTCAATTGCGTCGAAGCATAAGCTATGACTCTGCCGTCCTGCATCAGTACTGCACCAAGCCCAATACGGGAAGCATCACAATAAACTGTATAAGGCCCTGACCTGTGGGCAAGACCAATATCGATGCCGTAGTCAGAGCTGTCTTGAGCTTCTGAAAGCTCTCCTCACACTCGTCTGACCACCTGAACTGGGCACCCTTTTGGGTCAATCTGGTTATCGGGGCTGCTATAGATGAAAAACCCTCTACGAACCGACGATAATAACCTGCTAACCCCAAGAAACTCCGAATCTCAGTCGCTGAAGTTGGTCGAGGCCAATTCTTGAATCCCTCAATCTTTTTCGGGTCCACCTGAATACCCTCTGCTGATACAACATGACCTAGAAATGCAATCGAACTCAACCAGAACTTGCACTTCGAGAACTTAGCATACAATTGACTATCCTTCAGAGTCTGAGGAACCACTCTGAGGTGCTGCTCGTGCTCCTCCTGGCTGCGGGAGTACACCAGAATATCATAAATAAAGATTATCACGAACAAGTCTAGATAAGGCTGAATACTCGGTTCATCAACTACATAAATGCTGCTGGGGCATTGGTCAACCCAAATGACATGACCAGAAACTTGTAATGCCCATACCGAATGCAAAAAGCTATCTTAGGGACATCGGACACCCTAATGCTCAACTGATGGTAGTCAGATCTCAAGTCTATCTTTGAAAACACCTTCACACCCTGAAGCTGGTCAAACAAATCATCAATCCTCGGCAGTGGATACTTGTTCTTTATCGTCACCTTGTTGAATTACCGGTAATCAATGCACATCCTCATTGACCCATCCTTTTTCTTCACAAATAACACCGGCGCACCCCAATGAGAAACACTAGACCTGATAAAACCCTTCTCTAGCAAATCCTGAAACTGGTCCTTTAACTCCTTCAACTCTGGCAGGGCCATGCTATACATCGAAATAGAAAAGGGCTGCGTGCCTGGGGCCAGATCAATACTGAAATCAATATCCCTATTGTGTGGCATAGCCGGCAGGTCTGAAGGGAAAACCTCTGGGAACTCCCGAACAATAGGAACAGAGTCAATAGAAGGAACCTCTGCACTGGAATCGCGAACATATGAAATAACACTACGAATGGCATGACCTGGGGTCCCTCTCCACTCCAATCGGGACAAATCTGGCAAGGCCAAGGTCACTGTCTTGGAGTGACACCAAGATAGCATGATACAGGGACAAGCAATCCATCCCCAATATAACATCAAAATCCACCATGTCTAAAAGAAATAAATCAACACAAGTCTCAAGACCCTCAAATACTACAACACAGGAATGATGAACTCGGTCGACCACTATAGGATCACCCACTGGTGTAGATAGATAAACAGGGATACCCAAAGCGTCACTAGGCATAGGCAAGTAGGGTGCAAAATAAGACAACACATATGAATACATAGACCCAGGGTCAAATAGCATTGAAACATCCCTATCACAGACCAGAATAGTACCTATAATAACAGCATCTGAAGACTCAGCCTCTGGCCTGGCTGGTAAAGCAAAACACCGTGCCTGGGCCCCACCTCCCTGAACCATGTCCCTGGGTGATGAGCTTTTAGGTCTGAGCTGGCCAAGTGAATGACGAAACGAATGAGGAAACGGGTGATGACCCTTTGGGTCGTCACATAAAATAAGGGGATACAACAGAGAATATGGAAAATATCACATAAGAATCGATTAACAGTCAAATTTAGGGCAAAATAAGGAAAACAATAAAGGAAACATGGTAGATTAAATAGAAATAAGGAAAATATTAGTCAAATACGAGAAAGAAAAGAGTATTAATCATCAATCAGTAAAGGACAAGGAAAGGTCTCAAACTCTAGTTGAGACTGATTCTTTGAATTGAACCAGAGATGCAAGAATCGTTCAAGAAAACATGTATATTGACGAAAGATCGTTAAGATATTCATAGAATAAGGGTGAATCTACCCGTTATTAAGGTGGTTCTTGCCAAAAATTTGGCAATAACCTAAGTAATACCATAGACGAGCGTATAATGATAGAGTAACACAAAATAGGTAAGTAAATTATGGATTAATTCCATGTTTGAATCGGAATATGAGAGATAGGGTTAGGGATTTTGGGCTGTTGATCTTTGAGATCAATGGCCTAGATTTTAAAGAGAGATTGTGCCGGGTTAGTTAAACGGGTACCGGTTGGGTTATTGGGTTAGGGGTCATTTGTTTTGGGCTGGGGCATTGGGTTGGTGTATTTTAGGTAGTTGAGCTGGTTTGGGTAGCCTAGGTCCGAAAAATAGGAATTTTAGGGCTGTTAGTAATATACCCATTTTGATTAATAAAATAATTCATAAAAATAATAAATAAAATAGTAAAAATATTATTTGTGCATAAAAATAGTTAATAATTATTTAATATTATAAAAATATAAAAAGTTATTTTCTGCATAAATAATGTAATCATAAATATATAAGGGCTATTATTGCAAAATATACAATTTTAGCCTAAAGATAAAAATATAATTATAATAAATTCATCAAAAATATTTAAGGCTTAATATGGATATAAATGATTAAATTAAATGATAAAATCATCATAAAAATTATTTGTGATGCAATTAATGATTATTTAGATAATAAAATATCAAAATAAATTTATTAAAAATCTTTAAAAATTATGAACAAAATAGAAAAAATACTTGATGATGCTCATGCACTATTTTAAATATATGAGGAAAAAATTGGGTATCAACAGCTGCCCCTCTTTAATCGGAAGAATCAAAGAGTGGTCGGTAAAGAAATGATGGTCGATTTTGACCGAATATGGTATTTTGAAAAATATAGGTCGCACCCTGGTCTTTGAGCTGCCCACATGTCCGTGTGTAGTTCATGATCCATTAGTAAATGAAATCGATGAAATTGTTATAAGAGCGATCGTGTTTCGGAAAGGGTTCTTTTGGGAAGGATAGTACTCTTATGGGTTTATACGGAGTTATGAATGTAAATCTAAAACGTAACGGATGTTCTATAGCATAGATATTTGAACGGTCATGGAGTAAAGGCGAGTAATTGATGGGAGTCGATTACGTCTAGAATCATAGCTGGGTATGAATGGTATGAGCTAAAACTGGAGCGAAGGTTGCTCCTGTTTGAAGAATGGTTATTTCCTGGATTACCTGCAAAACTTAAAACACGATGCATGCGAATATATATGGGTTATTGTGAAAATTTAAAATATGATGCAAATTCCCGTTGGACCTTGAAGGTTGTCTTTGGACGGTGAGGATGATGTCCTTAGACCATGATATCCCGGGCCATAAATCATGAGATAAGGGATTCACAGGCCATGAAATGATGTTGTCCGGCTATGAGAATGGTGCTTTTGAACCATGACGCCTTTGAATAGTGGTGTGCAGTATTGAGAGATCCTACGGCCATGATATGGTGTCTTCAGGCTATGAGGATGATGCCTTCAGACTATGACGCCTTTGGACAGAGATATGGGGATGCATCACATGAGTAAAAGAAGACAGAGCTTAGTCTTGTATAGGATTAGGACAGAGCTTAGACCCAAAAAAGGCAAAATAGTGCTAGGTTTCAGATAGGTTAACGTTCAATCATGCCTTATACAGATGGGGAAGCAAAGCTTATCCTCATGCAAGAAAGGGAGGCAGTGCTTATCCTTATGCAACTGAGGGGCAATGCTTAGCCTCATGCTAGAAAAGGAGACAATGCTTTATCTCATGCAAAAAAAGGGATGCTTAGCCTTATGCAAATAGGGAGGCAATGCTTAGCCTCATGCAAAGAGGGGAATACAATTCTTAGTCTCATGCAAGAAAGCCAATGCTTAGCCTTATGCAAATAGGGAGGCAATGCTTAGCCTCATGCAAAGAGGATGGGAAAATGCTTAGTCTCATGCAATGGAAGGCAGAGCTTAGAGTTATGCAAATAAGGAAGCAAGGCTTAGCCTTATACAAGATTTGAGACAATGCTTAGTCTCATGCAAATGGAAGGAAATACTTAACCTTATGCTAGTGAGGAGGCAGGTCTTAGCCTCATGCAAGATCAGAGATAGTGCTTAGTTCCATGCAAAGAGAAGGCAATGCTTATCCTTATACAAATAGGGAGGCAGGGCTAAGCCTCATGCAAGATTTGAGATAGTGCTTAGTCTCATGTAATGGAAAAATAGCAAGTAGAAGCAGAATATTTCTTAGCTAGTGGTATATTTGCGCTTGGCAGTCCGGTCGTCATGAAGGTAATGTTTTTAAAGGTGCACGTGCTAGCGGTTATTTCTTGTTCCTGCATCCGAAGAAAATTTGTAAGTTTTGTAGGGGAGGTTGGTTCGTGCCTTTGTCTGATTGCTTTGCTCTGCCCCGCACTAGAGTCTTGTTCGAGTCACCATGGGTAGCATTTGGCTAGAAAATAAAGTTTTCAAAAAATAAGTATGCATAGTTATTCTGAACATAGTAATATGTGCTTTAAAATGGACCAGATGAATCAGTAACTGTGATGTTATTAGAGACATTGCGACCTTTTTGACATAGAATTTTGAAGGCCCTCCTCAAAATTCTGCCCCAGTTATCTAGATAAATTTCTGGCTATTCCGCATGTGAAACTTTTGGCTGAACTTGCTTCGGAATTTTGAGGGTCCTCCTCAAAATTCTGCCTTAATTTCTGATTGTGGGGAAATGGAAATTTTATTAAATTATGACCGAACCCACAGGGCTACCTAATCCCCTCTTAAATGAGAATTAGGTCAAGCGTAGTTCAATTACATCATATGAAGAAACATAAATAGTTTACACATAGTGTCTTTTGAGTGCATCTTAATTGATGGGCTTTTGCCATATTTCCTCATCCATTTCTACTTGTATGAGTGCTCCTTAACTCAATACTCTGTGAACCATGTAAGGACCTTGCTAGTTAGGTGAAAATTTCCCTTTAGCTTCATCTTAATGTGGAAATATCCGCTTCATTACCAGCTGCCGCAGTGTGAACTATCTTGGTTTGACCCTTTTGTTGAAAGATCTGGACATTCCATTCTGATAAAGCTGACCATGACACACTACATTCATCACTTTTCCATCTATTAGGGCTAATTGCTCATAGCGGCTTCTTATCCATTCCGCATCACTGAGTTCGACTTCTCGTATGATCTTTAAAGAAGGAATTTATTTCTCGATGGGAATGACAACTTCGGTACCATAAACTAGCAAATAGGAAGTTGCCCCGGTTGATGTGCGAATTGTGGTACGGTATTCCAATAAATAAAATGGTAACTTCTCATGCCATTGCTTGTGATTTTCTACCATTTTCCTTAGTGTCTTCTTGATATTCTTGTTGGTAGCCTCCACGGCTCCGTTCATTTGAGGCCTATATGTTGTAGAGTTTTTATGCTTGATTTTGAAAGTTCCACACATGGCTTTCATCAGATCACTGTTGAGATTCGCGGCATTGTCAGTGATGATGGACCTAGGAAGCCCGAATCGACAAACAATACGACCCCTGACAAAATTTGCAATGACTTTCTTGGTTATAACTTTGTAAGTTGCAGCCTCTACCAATTTTGTGAAGTAATCTATGGCCACTAAAATGAACATGTGCCTATTCGAAGTGGTGGGTTTGAATGACATCCATTCCCCAGGCAGCAAAAGGACAAGGTGCACTTGTTGCATTTAGTTCGTTAGTCGGCACCCATATTATATCTGCATGTATCTATCATTGGTGGCATTTCTGGACATACCGAATGCAATATTTTTCTATAGTCATCCTAAAATATCCGACTCTGAGTATCTTCTTGGCTAAAACAAAATCACTTATATGTGGGCCGCACGTTCCGACATGTATTTCCTCGAGATATTTAGAAGCTTCTTTGGTGTCAACACACCTTAATAGTCCTAGATCAGGTGTTCTTTTACACAAAATTCCTCCTCTTAGGAAGAAATGATTGGATAGCCTCCACAGTGTGCATTTCTGAATATGGTTCGCCTGCTCTGGGTATTCTCCTTTCGCTAAATATTCCTTGATGTTGTGGAACAATATATTTCCATCTGTCTCTTCTTCCATATGAACACAATATGCTGGCTAATTTTGGATTCTCACCGGAATAGGATCAATGAAATTTTTGTCTGGATGTTGTATCATTGAGGAAAAGGTTGCCAATGCGTCTGCAAATTCATTTTGGATTCTGTGGACATGCCGGAACTCTATCTTTGCGAACCTATTCATCATCTCTAGTATGCGATGTAGATATAGCAGTATCTTGGTGTTTTTTGTAGCCCACTCTCCTTGTACCTGATGCACCAGCAGGCTTGAGTTACCTATTACCAGCAGTTCCTGAACATTCACGTCGACAACCAAATTGAGCCCCATGATTCAAGCCTCATATTCTAACATATTGTTGGTGCATGGAAACATGAGCTTTGTGGATAACGGATAATGTTGACCTGTCTCTGACACCAAAACTGCTCTAATATCCACTCCTTTGAAGTTTTCAGCTCCATCGAAAAACATTCTCCAACCTTCGTAGGCTTCATCAATGTCCTCTCCTAGTAATGACACTTCTTCGTTAGGGAAATACATTTTTATTGGTTCATATTCTCCCCTTACAGGATTTTCAGCAAGACAATTTGCTAACTCTTGTCCTTTGATTGCCTTCTAAGTTACATAGATGATATCGAACTCACATCGGAATATTTGCCACTAGGCCAGCTTCCAAGTAGGCATAGGATTCTGAAAGATGTACTTCAGAGGATCCATCTTTGATATGAGGTATGTGGTATAGGCATAGGAGTAGTGCCTCAATTTTTGAGCTGTCCATGTCAGAGCACAACAAGTGCATTCCAGCAGAGAGTACCGTTCTTCATAAGGTGTGAACTTCTTACTCAAGTAATATATGGCTTGCTCCTTTCTTCCCGTCTTGTCATGTTGTCCCAAAACACAAGCAAAAGCCCCATATAATATAGAGAGGTAGAGTAGCAGTGGTCTACCAAGCTCTAGCGGGACTAGAACTGGCGGTGTGGACAGGTATTCCTTGATTTTTTCAAAAGCCTTTTGACAATCCTTGGTCCAACTGGTTGCAGTATCCTTCTTTACCATTTTGAAAATTGTTTCACATATCACTATGGACTGTGCTATGAAGTGGCTGATGTCATTGACGCATCCCAAAAAACTCATCATGTCATTCTTTTTCTTTGGTGGTGGTAATTCTTGGATAACTTTAACCTTTGACGGGTCCAACTCGATTCCTCGGCGGCTGATGATGAATCCCAACAATTTGTTGGCAGGAACCCCGAATGCACATTTTTACGGGGTTCAGTTTTAAATTGTACTTCCGTGGCCAGTCAAAGAACTTCCTCAAGTCTGCTATGTGATTTGTGGTCTTCTTGGATTTGATGATGACGTCGTCAACATAGACCTCTATTTCCTTGTGTATCATATCATGGAAGATGGTCGTCATGGCCCTCATATAAGTGGCCCTAGAATTCTTCAGACCGAATGGCATCATTTTGTAGCAATACACTCCACATGGTGTAATGGATGTTGTCTTCTCTGCATTTTCTTTATCCGTCCAAATCTGATGATAACCCCCGAAGCAATCTACAAAGGATTCGAGTAAATGCTTGGCCAATTGTCAATCAAAATGTGTATATTTTTTAGTGGGAAATCGTCCTTGAGACTTGCTCTATTTAAATTGCGATAGTCAACACACACCCTGTCTTTCCCATCTTTCTTTAGGACGGGTTACCCTAAGGACTTTGGCTTTGATCTGCTTAGTGACTTCCTCCTTTATTTTTAGGCTCATTTATGGTTTGAACATTCTGAGTTTCTGCTTCACTGGCTGACACATTGGATTGGTAGGCAATTTATGAGCCACTATGGATGTGCTTAGACCAGTCATGTCATCATATGACCACCCAAAAATATCATCATATTCTTTTAGGAAACGAGTGTATTATTTTTTCTCTGATGGCGAATGGTGAATACGTATGCGAGTTTCATTAATGGTTTCAGAATCCTCCAAATTGACTATCACGATTTTGCCCAGGTTGGACTTAGGCTTATTCTCAAAATTCTTGACTTCTCTAAAAACTTCCTCAGGTATCTCATCTTCTTCCGAGTCGCTATCCTTATGTTGCATTGTCTCATTACATGTCACAGTCGTTGGTTCATCAAGGTAAGAAATATAATGCTGTAGAAGAATAATATGAAAGATAACAATAATAAAACATCCAATTATTTGATAAATGCTGAAACGTTAAACGAAATATCGTCCAGGTGACTTTAAAACAATGTTTTCCAAAACCAAAATACTGAAAGAAAGAATTTTTAAAACAAAATGGTCAAACGACTTGTTTTTTTTAAATAACATCATTAGCCATGCTAGCCCGGGACTCGTGTGGCCCTAGATAGTGTGGCGGTCCAGTTCCTGAGAAATGCTCCCTCTCCACCGCCTGAATGATAAGGCCTTCTTCCTCCTCCTCCTCAACTATCACGTTGCAATCCATATCTTCATCTTCTAAGAACAGATTCCTTAGCCCAGCCAAAGCTTCTTCTTCTTCGGATCCCCATATTGTATTTGCCTGATGAAAGGTCTGACTCAGATGTGGCACTAGCTGCTCAAGAAGGTAATAGGGACCATGCTATGGTGGTGACCAATCATCATATTCTTTCCATGTGTATGGATATCCAAGCCCAAAAGTTGTACCATGGCATTTTAGTTGTATTGGTTTGGTAATGCCCTGGAGTTTCTTCCCAATCCCTTTGCCGGGTTCATACCCTGACCACGCTGGCATGTTTTCTATTTTGCTGCTCTACCATTTATCCTTCTCAATTGTTTTGACAAGCTCGATGCGGTGATAAGTTTCTCCACCCAACTTCCTTCTGTTCTCTACGATCGAAATAGTTTGATTGTTATAGATGGGATTGTTCCCATCTCCATGAATGAGTATCTCTTGATGAGTCGATTCAAATTTCACAGCTTGGTGCAAAGTGAAGGCGATAGCCCCAGTGGCATGTGTCCAAGGCCGTTCCAATAACAGAGTATTCTCTTGCCTATATTTTCCTCCAGAGATCATCTGGAAGAGTTTCAATGGTGGGTTATTTAGCAGCAGCTTCCATTCTTGTTCCTCTCAAACTTTCAGATGTATAGATTCTTCTAGTTCTAGTCATCCCTTGGGCATCACCAGAGTCTTCCATTTTTGCTTTCCCTTTTCTCCTAGTTTCGGAAACATAATCCCAAGGTATGGCGTTGGAATTGAAGGGTGGTGTGGATGCCACCATCACAGTGAAGGGTATGGCTAGTTCTACTTCAAACGGAGCAGGTGTAGTCATAGGTGCTATCACTTTGATTTCAAACAGAGCTGATGTGGCTACTTCAACTTCGACCGGTTGCTGTATCTGTACCACAATAGTAGTGAGTGTGACTGCGATTTCTTAGAGTGTCACCTTCCAAAATAAGCCCAATTGACTCTTCAGGATCCCATTCTTCATCTGTTTCTATCATATTTACTCCGTCACCCCTATGATTTGGGGGGGGATTGTTGCCAATATTGAGTGCGGCTTATTTTGCTTGTATGACTTTGGTATCAATTAGGGTATGAATCTTGTCTTTAAGAGTGCGGCATTCATCAATAGTACGCCCCTTTATGCCAGAATGGTATGCATATGTTTTGTTTGTGTTGACCCGTTGGGAGGAGTTTTCTATGGCAATAACGGGAAAAAGGGTAACATATCCGGCAACCTTCTGTCTTTCATAGAGTTGGTCGATGGGTTCAGCAATCGGAGTGTATTGTCTGGGTTGCCTATGATCGAAATTGGGTCTGGGCTTTTGATAGTTTTGACAGGTTAGAGGTAAATGACAATAGGCTGGATGGGTTCTACAAGTGTGGTAGGTGGTAGTGGTTTTAGGAAATGCGGGAGGTGAAGGTTGGTATGTGGGTGGAGGTGTTTGGCATATGAGTGGAGATTTTGGACCTTGGGCTGCCATCATCGCCCCTATTTCTTTCTTTTTTTGATATACCCCCTGACGGTAATGCTTTCTTCATAGCCTGCCATGCGTAAAAATTGGTTACTATCCCGCTCTTGATCCCTTCTTCAATCCTTCCCCGAGTTTGATGATGTCGGAGAATTTGTAATTTTTGGTGACCATTAACCTTTCATAGTATTGTGGACATGGGCCCTGATGAAGAATTTGTTCATTTGCTCTTCTTCCATTGCCGGCCTAACCTTTGCAGCTTCTGACGTCCATCGAGTAGCATACTCACGGAAAGTTTCTGTTGGTTTCTTCTTGAGGTTATGTATGTAGAAGATGTCTGGTGCATTCTCTGTATTAAACCTAAATCGGTCTATGAAGTCCGATTCCACGCTTCTCCAATTAACTTATTTCTTGGGACTTTGACTTATGTACCAAGATAGGGCGTTTCCAGTATGACTTCTCATGAACAACTTCATGTGAATCTTTTCATCCTTCCCGACCTCCATGCGCTTGTCACAGTATGTCTTTAAGTGTGCCTTCGGGTCACCTGTTTTGTCAAATATCTCGAACTTAGGAGGTTTGTAACCCTCCGACAGTTCTACATCTGGCTGAATACACAAATCTTCATAATTCAAACCTTCAATAACTTTTCCTCCTTCAACACCCAGGACGCGGCTTGTGAGTTTCTTCAGCTCCTCCGCCATATTGTTAATAAGCAGGTCATTCTTTGCGAATTTTGTAGTGTATGAGATGGGTTGAGTGGAGAGGGGTAAGGTTTCCATGTATATGGGATTGTTTTGATGGGTTTCGGGGGTTGGAGTGTAGTGGTGATCATTAGTTGAATTTTGCTGATTGGGGATAGGTTGTGGGGTATTCTGAGGAGTGTGGTAAGTGGTTTGCGGGTACTGAGTAGGAAGATGTGTATTGGAGGAGGGTTAGGACTTGTGGACATCGGTTTGGTGTATTTTGAAGAGGTACTTGGTTCTGGCATTTTGCTGGTTAATATCTAGGACGTTTAAGGTGAGGGAGAGGTTTGCCAAGTTGCGGACCTGCTCAAGTTCCCCTTGCAATTCTAGTATTTTCTGTTCCAACCGTAGGACCAAATCATTTTGTGCCGGAGTAATCCGACCATCTGAAGTTTACACATTCTCAACATGTGTGTATTGTCTTTCCTAACACCACTCATATCATCCATCTTAGCTTTTCCCTTGCTTTTTGGATCACTTGGAGGAGGAGGAAGTTGAGGACCTCTCGATCTGGTATGATATGCTGATGATGCCAGTATGCACGAACCAACCTTAGGGGATGGGAATAAACAAATAAATAAAATAATAAAAACAAAGGGTAAACAAGTTAGTGAGGAGTATCAAAAGGTTTTTTGCAATATTTAAACACATATTGCGGAATTATAAATTCGCTTCCTAACTTGGGGACCTCATTGTGCCCGAGGTAGGCCTAAGTAACATATAGATTTGGAGAAAAACTTATGCCAATAACTGTGTCATCTCATTAATGTGAAAAATAAATTGAATCTCTAATAAAACGACAATAATAATAAAGAGTTATTAATGGCATGTGCCTTATTACAACAAAAACCTAAATCGAGTCTAGAAAGCAAGTAAAACCTAATATCTAATCTATTTGGCCCAAAAGGACCTTCTCCATTCTTGGCTTTCTTTGCTCCGTCGATCAAGTTCCCCAGGTCGCGCATGTCCAATAGCTGATACGCCCTTGCAAAGAGACTGTCACAACCCTAGTTCACCAATCATGAACATGTCGTGATGGCAGCTAGTCCCCACGACCAGGTAAGCCAAATATTGCGGAAAGTATAACAATTGCAGAAAAATAGAGGAAAACCAAATTAAATAACTAAAAGTAACTGTACTGGATGCCACTCGGCATGTACAGCTCAATAAAACACAAGTCTAACACTATTCCCAAAGACCCGAAAACTCATGGGCAACACAGGCTATAGAAATGTACAATATGGCTCCAAAACTCCAGAATATTCTAACAACCAAAAGAGAGAAAACTAGATACTAAAGATAGAGTAAGAAGGAGACTCGTCGATCTGCGGACGCAATAGAACTACCTCGAAGTCTCCGTGGTCCTCCTGCCTCACTGATAGTGCGCTTGAGTAGAGGTACCTCAATGATCTGCACATGAAAAAAACATGCGCAGGAAGGGCATGAGTACACCACAACGGTACTCAATAAGTGCCAAGCCTAACCTTGGTTGGATAGTGAAGAGGAAGGTGAGGGCCCTACTGAGATAAACATAATAAACAATAAGGTAACGAAAATAATCTAAATAAAGTCTACAACAAAAATCTGAACCAGATAAGTACAGGAGAGCAGTAATAGATCGTAACTGTAATAATAAAAGTAAATACTGTCCTCAAGCAGGATATAGTAACCGAGGATCTCATGGTAACCCGAGGATCTCTTGGTATCCTCATCATGTATACTAGGGATCTCTTGGTATCCCGAGGATCTCTTGGTATCCTCATTAATTGAGCCAGGGATCTCTTGGTATCCCGAGGATCTCTTGGTATCCTCAATAAGTGAGTCGGGGATCTCTTGGTATCCCGAGGATCTCTTGGTATCCTCAATAAGTGAGTCGGGGATCTCTTGGTATCCCAATGTATATATAGAAACACGTGCCATGGATCTCTTGGTATCCCGCACCTTAAATCTAGAATAAGTCAAGTACAGGGGGATCTCCCAGGAAGCTGTCCCGTAGTCCCAATTTAAAGTGCACCACAACAATAACTCATAATCTCAGAATAAATACTAAACCAGTAGAAGTAATTGAAATTTCTAACCTAACATGCTTCATAGAGTGAAAATAGTACAGTTAAACAATTAAGCAAGTAAGTCAGCTAAGCATGCTCCTCTAAGCTAGCACAGGTCAAAACCTATAGTTTAAATGAACAAGTAAACAGAAAATCCCCATGTAAATACTCCAAGTAGAAACGGGTTTACAACAATTTGCTCAAGTACGCGCTCGTCACCTCACGTATGAGGCATTCAAATATTCAGAACATGTCCTAAGGGAAAAAGTCCCCCACACAAGGTTAGACAAGCCACTTACCTCGAACCGGCTCAATATCACTAGAAATCGCGCCTTTGCTACGAGTATCCGACTCCAAATGTCCCAAATCTATTCAATTCAATTACACATCGTAAATAATATTGCAAACAACTGATTCCACTATTAAAATTAAAGCTAGGGTGTAAAAATAGGTAAAATGACCAAAATACCCCTCCAGACAACGTCTCGAAATTGAAATTTTTTCACATTTTCAAAACCCTCGTACTGTTACGAGTCTAACTATATAAAAATCTCCCAAATCGGAGGTCAAATGCCCCCTCAGAACCCAATAGTTAGGTATATGAAGTTTTACCCCAAATTAACCAAATTTTAATCCTAAATTCGAATTCTAATGATGTATTTAGCTATAGATGAAATATAATGAAAAGGTATGATTTTCTCTTCAAAATCCACTCGAAATCGCCTTCTCCCGAGCTCTCAATCGATTTTCAAACTTCTAAAATTAAACCCTCAAAATTTTCTATTTCTGTCCAGACATTTCCACTTCTGCGGACAAGGGACCGTTTCTGCGGTCCCGCATATGCGAACAAAGTGCCGCTTTTGCGGCTTCCACTTACTATCCCATTTTTCGCTTCTGCGGTCTATGGATCGCTGAAGCGATACCGTTTCTGCGGACCTGACCTTGAGCCCACGCCTCGCTTCTGCGGCTCCACTTCTGTGGTTCCCAAGCCGCAGAAGCGAAAATACCAGAAGCCTGCTGCAAATATTTCCTTCCAATTCCATAACTTGCCCGTTGAGCATCCGAAACACACCCGAGGCCCCCGGGACCTCAACCAAAAGAACCAATACCACCTAATACCTCATTCAAACTTGTACCAATCCTTAAAACTCGTAAAACAACACCGGAAATTCAATTAAATAAAATATTCAAGCCTAAGAACTTCAAATTCCAACAAAACACTCTTTCGATAAAAAACCTAACCTAACCTCGCCCGAAAGACCTGAAATTTTACACACACATCCCAAATGACACGACGGAGCTACTGCAACTTCCAAAATTCAAATATGACCTTCGAATAAAAAACTCGCTATCGAACTGGAAACTTCAAAAATTCAAACTTCGGCATTTCAAGCCTAAATGAGCTACGAGCATCCAAAATACATTCCGAACACGCTTCCAACCCCGAAATCACCTAACGGAGCTAACGAAACCATCAGATTTCCATTCCGAGGTCATTTTCATGTTGTTCCTATTTTGGACAATTTTTCAACTCTTAAGCTCTCATTTAGGGACTAAGTGTCCCAAAACACTCCGAATCCTAATACCGAACGTCCAGGCAAACCAAAATAACAGAAATGAACTTAGGGGAAGCGGTTAATGGGGGATCGGAGCGTAAATTCCAAAAATGACTTGCCGGGTCGTTACATCCTCCTACACTTAAACATTCGTTCGTCCTCGAACGAGCATAGACAACATACCTAAAGTAGTGAAAAGATGAGCGTACTGGCTGCGCACAACCTGCTCGGTCTCCCAAATCGCCTCCTCGGCCGGCTGACCCTGCCACTGAACTTTCACTAAAGCTATGTTCTTTGACCTCAACTTTCTGATCTGCCTATCCAAAATAGCCACCGGCTCCTCAACATAGGATAGATCCTTGTCCAACTGGACTGAACTGAAGTCCAACACGTGCGACGGATCACCGTGATATCTCCGGAGCATCGAAACATGAAATACCGGATGAACTCCGACTAGGCTGGGAGGTAAGGCTAGCTCATAGGCAACCTCCCCAACTTGCCTCAAGATCTTAAAAGGGCCAATAAACCTCAGACTCAGCTTCCCTTTCTTACCAAACCTCATGACGCCCTTCATAGGCGAGACCCGAAGCATAACCCGCTCACCAACCATATATGCAACATCACAAACCTTCTTTTCCGCGTAACTCTTCTGTCTGGACTGGAATGCACGAAGTCTATCGTGAATAACCTTAACCTTCTCCATTGCATCCTGGACCATCTCTGTGCCCAATAGCCTGGCCTCACCCGGCTCAAACCAACCCACCGGAGATCTACACCTCCTACCATATAACACCGCATACGGCACCATATGAATGCTGGAATGATAACTGTTGTTGTATGCAAACTCCGCCAGTAGCAGGAAATGATCCCATGACCCTCCAAACTCAATCACGCACGCACGGAGCATATCCTCCAGAATCTGAATAGTGTGCTCGGACTGTCCGTCCGTCTGTGGGTGAAATGTTGTGCTCAACTCCACCCGAGTACCTAACTCCTGCTGCACGGCTCTCCAGAGCCACGATGTAAACTGAGTACCTCTGTCTGAGATGATAGAAACTGGAATACCATGCAAACGGACAATCTCTCTGATATAAATCTCCGCCAACCGCTCTGATGAATACGTGGTACACACAGGTATGAAGTGAGCGGACTTGGTCAGCCGATCCACAATGAGCCAAAAAGAATCAAACTTCTTCATGGTCCGTGGGAGTCCAGATACGAAGTCCATGGTGATACGCTCCCACTTCCACTCCGTGATCTCTATCTGCTGAAGCAAACCACCTGGACGTTGTTGCTCATACTTCACCTATTAGTAGTTGAGGCATCTAGACACGTAGTCAACTTTATCCTTCTTCATCCGCCTCCACCAATAGTGCTGCCTCAAGTCCTGATACATCTTCGTGGCACCCGGATGGATGGAGTACCGTGAGCTATGGGCCTCTGCTAGAATCAACTCTCGAAGACCATCGACATTGGGCACACAAATCCGGCCCTGCATCCTCAACACCTCATCATCCCCGATGGTCACATCCCTGGCATCACCACGCCGAACTCTGTCCTGAAGAATAAGCAAGTGAGGGTCATCATACTGCCGCTCCCTAATACGATCAAATAGGGAAGACCAAGAAGCCACACAGGCTAGAACCCGACTGGACTCCGAAAGATCCAATCTCACGAACTGGTTGGCTAAGGCCTGAACATCCATCGCCATAGGTCTTTCTGAGGCTGGTAAATATGCCAAACTCCTCAAACTCTCTGCCCGGCTGTCACACCTCCTTTTTCACTACACCCGCGAGGGCGTAAAGGAATTTTTCCAATTAAAGGACAATCGAAATGGGATTTATTTAAAAGATTCAGAGTCGCCACTTGGGAGATTAATGGTATCCCAAGTCACCGATTTAATCCCGAACTGAGGAAAGATATGACTCTGTATTACAGTCCGCGAACCAGAAATCCGGATAAGGAATTCTGTTAACCTGGGAGAAGGTGTTAGGCATTCCCGGGCTCCGTGGTTCTAGCATGGTCTCTTAACTGTCGTATTTGATTTTATCTGATTTTAATACATGCTAGCTTATGTGCTTTTTATTCATAAACCGCTTTCGTCATTATTTTAAAAGAATTGCAACGTCGTGAAAATGTGTCTCGAACCACGTCACATCAATGCGCGCGTGGTTGTTGACATATTTCGACGCCGTTGAGATTTGGATTTGGGTCGCCTCAATGAGCACCCGAGTTTAAGAAAGTAACTTTATTTAAAAGCGTGCCTAAAGTGACTAACGCATTGTTATTTTGGGGAAGGCCATGAGATTCGCTAAACGGCCCATCCCGAATTCTACGTATTCTTATTATAGCCATTTATTAAGGGCCCCGCAATTTACATTTTATTTGGCGAGGCTCGTCCCAATTTATTATTTTTAAAAGTCAATCTTAAAGCGACTATGATTTTTTTATATTTGTTTTTGTCCCTAAAAATAATGAAAAGGGCCTAATTAGTATTAATAGCCTTATGTAACGTGCCAATAATCTTCCACTGGGCCCAAATGTGAGCCCAATCCAACACCAGGTGAAGGTAGGGCCCCTAGTCCGAATCTCCGCAACTTCAGTTGCATGAATAAAGGGCGTGAATGTTAATCCTACTCATCATACTATTCGTTATTTACATATATGCAGCAAGTCCAAATTGGTTTAACGATGCCTTTGTTATCAAGTACACAAATTTGGGCAACCATTACCGTTAATTGAATTACACATTCCTGCTTCTAATTTAATAGACCATTACCATTTTTTAGAAGTCCATGATTAACTAACAGTAAAATCAAATAATCTGAAACGCTAATATCATAATTAACACCCACCACTAGTGTGATATGACAGTGCTATTCATATTTACACTCTTCTCTTCCTTTCAATTGTTGCAATACTACCTGAATTATCAACTGGTAAGAAAGTTAAATACTCCGAACTAGCAAAAAATAATCACAGTCCAGATCAGTTTAAACAGTCTACTACGGATTAACAATCTAACTAGCCCATCACAGACAAACTAAAGTATGAATTCATCAAACAAATCCCTAGAACTAACTACAATTAACATGAATGACTGGGTTATATATTAACAGTTAGTCAACAACTCCAGATAAACTCAACGAGCAGTTCTTCATTATTCAAAGATTCCACAGGCTGTTTATACGAATGACTCAGAAATCCAGGTCAAGGGAAAATGAAAATGTACCTGAAAATGTGAGATATAAAAACGAGAAGAGGAAGTCAGCAACAACAATAATTCCAGCAGCAATCAAAAACTAATTTAAAATCCGAGTAGCAATCAACGAATGATTAACAGAAGTCCAGCAAGGATTCCAGCCATTCGAAATGAATTAAAAACCAAACGAAATCCACAGATTGACCTAAAATTAACTCAACAAACTCAAACAATCTCCAAATGAATTCAGACCCTTACTCCTTCAATGAACCAAATTTCAATCCAAATAAACCAATTTCAAAAACACCTTTAACCCGCAGTCAGCTTGAACCAGTTATGACTAATGAACTCAAATTGCCTTTTAGATCCCAATACCAAACAGAAAACAGCGAAGGTTCAGTTATTTGAATTCAAAATGAGCTTCAATTTTCGAGTTAGAGGCTGGAATTTGAGGGCGATCTAAGGAAGCTAATAGAACAGTATTTTTGGTTTTCTATTTCTCTCTGTTTTTGGATTTTTAAAGTTTCCACTGTTTTTTATTTTTATTTAGGAAAAAAAAACTAAGATCTAAGAGTCTTTGGATCTGAAATTTTGAATTTCCAGATCTGTTTCAGCTGGGAGGTATTTGGGGAAAATTTAGGGCTGAAAGAGGACCCCCCTCGTAAGGCATGAGAATGCCAATTTATAGGCACCATAAGGGTGAACAATCAGATTTTTTGGCTTTCTTTTCAGTCCCTCTTCATTTTTACTTTAGTCCCTCATTTATTAACTTGTTACCCAAGCTAGTGTCCTATGTTGGCTAAAATCTACACTAAAGCCCTATTCTAGAAGGCCCTAGGGTGTTCATCCACCTCTACAATGCCTATACTACCCTTGCTTTTGTTTTGAAATTATTATTCTTAACAAAATTGCCCTTTCCATGCCTAAACTACCCCTGAAAACCCCCTGATATTACTGACCAATCAGACCCCTTTTTACCTTAGTTAAAATCTAACTGAAGTTAATTCAACTACACTACTCAGCTATATCCAAACCTTAAGCCTAATTAAACTGTCAATGAATAGCGAAGAACCATTAAACTAAGCTTAAACTAACAAAACAATAATCCAATTGAACTAGAATCAAACAGTTTCAAAGCAATCTGGAGACAGGATTAAACAAACAAAAAACAAATCTAAAAGGAATCAGATTCAAGAAGGGCATTCGACCAAACTAATCAAGTTAAACTAATCGAAACTAAGCTAATACTTAACAATTAACTAACAAATAAAAATTTAAACTAAGAAGAACAACTTTTAACTCAGAATTAGCTAATCAATAATAGACAGAATTCTATTGAAATTAAGCTACCAATTAAACTTATTTGGAAAAAACTACCTTTAAATTAAATGAGAATCAAACTAAAACTAAAGAAAAGAAATAGAAAAATTTACTGAACTCTGGCCTTCATAAAAACTCTTCGAAATCAACTTCAAATTAATATTATACGCCCTTTTCATAGGAAATAGAACAATAGTATTAACCCGAGTTCACTCGACTTGAAAAATCAATCAAAACAGTCCCGAATCAATAACCCTAGATTTGAAATTTGAGCTTGACCAGTGAGATTTGAAGGGTTTTGGTTAGGGATTATGGACAAGGGAAGTCAGGGGGTGTAGGGTATGAATTTGGGCCGGTTTGGACAAGGTTGTGTTTTGGCCGGAAAACTTAGATTGAAGATTCGAGGAGTTGGGTTGTGATTCGAGAGATTTCAAGTATGGATATGGAGAGAGGAGGGAAGGAGGATTCTGTGGTGAAAATTTGGGTGAGTTTGGAACTTTGCCTCCGCCGTGGTGCGATTTCCGGCGGCGGAACCGACGGAGGGATATAAGGTACGATGAAGATGAAATGTGTTTTAGGTTTAATGGATATTTTCGGACAGTTTTATGAATTGTCACAACAGAACGTGAGCCATTGGATTACACAGGGTGATGGGCTGGGATTTATTTGGTACCAAAAACTGCGTCGTTTAGTTACGGAAGGGGGCAGGCTGGGTGGGGTGGATTAGGGTGTGGGCCGGTGAGGGTAAATTGGGCATGGGCATGAATTAATTCGATTGTAACAGTAGCCACTTTCAATTCCTTTGTTATGTAATTTCTTTGTTTTCTCTCTTTTATTTGTTTATTTAATTTTTGTTTTGATTATTTATCCTTTTGTATTATTTTTTTTTTCTGATTTTCTTATAAAAGTGCAAATATTAAAATAAAGTCCTAATACATTTCAAAGCTAAACTAATTAACTCCTAAAATTATTTAAAAACTATTTCACTATAAATTCATAATTAAAATGCAAAAAGTGAACTATTTTGATTATTTCTTCATATTTTATTCTAAAACAAGTTAACGTCTAATTAATACTAAAATACGAAATTAAAACCCTAAATGCAAATGCATTTTTATATTTTTCATATGAATTAAGATGCACAAATAAAATGCAACAATTACCAGAAAATGCCACAAAATTCACAAAAAATTGTAAAATAATAAAAAAATTATTTTGTTTGAATTTTGGGAATTATTTGCTTAGGGAAAAAATCACGTGCTCACAGCTGCCCCTCTTCGCCCGGAAACACGAAGAGTTTTCGTGCAAAGATATGTGAGCGGAAACGAGCGATTTTTGCCCGTTTGAATATTCCGTGTGAAGCATTTTTGAAAGAGTTGACCGCACCCTGCTTCGGAGGTTGCCTACATATCCCGGGCTAAACAGGAATCAGGTCAGTGTAGTTCGGGAGTGTCTGGTAGTTGGGACTACTAGGAGCTGTGATTTCACTGCTGTTGCTGCTGCTACTACTTGCTGACCTCCTTATTACACTGTGACAAAAGAAAAAGAAGTTGTCCTAAGCTATGATATATGAATTACAAAAGTTCTATCTATGTCTTCAAACTTGCTCTTGTGTTGCCTCGAACTTGTATTCTTCCTTTGGAACACTTGCATTGTTGCCTTGCATTGTCATCAAAGATGTTTTGCCATTCCTCCGAGTGATGCTTGACTACTGAAATTTGAAATATGTGCCTCTATTCTCCAGGCGGGCTCTTGATTGCTGACGCTTGAGAAGTATTCCCTTGTTCTTTAGGTGGGCTCTTGACTGCAATGCTTGAAAAGTATTCCCTTGTTCTATAGGTGGGCTCTTGACTGCAACAAAATAGACAACCAAAGAAAATTTCCTGCCCCAGTTTGGTGATTGGGCACATCATGTTATCAAATATTAAACTTCAGCTAAGATTTGAATTGTACCTCCCTTGTTTTCCAGGTGGGTGCCTGGTTGCTGAACTTGAAACGTATTGCCTTGTTCTCCAGGTGGGCTCCTGATTGCTGAATTTGAAAAGTATTCCCTTGTTCTCCATGTGGGTTCCTGAATTTGAAAAGTATTCCCTTGTTCTCCAGGTGGGATCTTGATTGCTGAATTTGAAAAAGTATTCCCTTGTTCTCCAGGTAGGCTCCTGATTGTAACAAAACAGATGAAACAAAGAAATTTTCTGCCCCAGTTTGATGACTGGGCGCATTATGTTACCAAATATTAAAACTTGAAAAATAAAATGTGCATTATACTTCCCTTGTTTTCCTGGTGGGTGCCTGACTACTGGAACTTTGAAATGTATTCCCTTGTTCTCCAGGTGGGCTCCTGATTGTTGAGCTTGAAAACTATTCCCTTGTTCTCCAGGTGGGCGCCTGACTGAAAAAAAAATGAACAAACAAAGAAAATTTTCTGCCCCGGTTTGGTAACTGGGTACAGCATGTTATCAAATAAAAAAAATTGAAAGATAAAATATGAATTGCACTTCCCTTGTTCTTCAGGTGGGCGCCTGACTGCTGAGACTTGAAATGTATTCCCTTGTTCTCCAGTTGGGCTCTTGATTACTGAACTTGAAAAGTATTCCCTTGTTCTCCAGGTGGGCGCCTGACTGCAAAAAAAAATGAACAACCAAAGAAAATTTCCTGCCCCTGTTTCAATCAAAACAGACTTGTTAATATAAAATGGTGGTTAGCTGCTGGCATTCTTGTTGGGTATGCTTTTGCTTCCAGCTCTGTTCCAACTTATTTTCTTGGACTTGCTTCGAAGTGCCTCGGCTTCCTGACTGACTTTCAACCCCCGACTTTGATGACCCAAATGTTTTATCCCGTATTGCTGTTTTGTGTTTCTGACCCTTCTATTTGAAACTTTGCTTCTTCCCCACAACTATCCGATTAACCCACCGCTGGAACTTCCAGTGGTCCTTCATGTCTTACTTTTCCTTTGACATCTTTGATATATTCTGGCCCTGTTGCTCTATACAACTGGGAAGCTAGAAGTTAGCCATGATATCCTTCTTCTTTGTTTTTGAACAGAACTAACACTGAAACATCTTTCATATAGACCTTAAGAAAATGAAATGCAATGACCTCGAAGTTTTAGGATAGAAAGACTCCGAAAATGGATGATTTGTAATGAAAAGAAGAGGATGGGACTTATATGAGTGGAACGGCCGGTACCATTGATCATGCATGCATCTGGATTAACCTGGCCAGCCAGTCTAACCAATCAGCTTCTCATTGCCACATTTGCTATTCTAGACTTTCATAATCTGACTTTTGCCAAAACCCAAACCTCGCTCATCTTGCCATGTTTCGAGCACCTTTAAACCAAAAACTTGTTTCATTTGCCCATCTGAAAACTCATCTTCGCCTTGCGGTGTCCGTGAGGGTTTTTACCAATAAGACTCTCTCATTTTTGATTTCTCTCAGCTACCGTCGCCTTATGGTGCCCGTGAGGGTTTTCACCAATAAGACTCTCTCATTTTTTATTTTTCTCATCTCCCGTCGCCTAATGGTGCCCGTGAGGGTTTTCACTTATAAGACTCTCTCATTTTTGATTTCTCTCATCTCCTGTTGCCTTACGGTGCCCGTGAGGGTTTTCACCAATAAGAATCTCTCATTTTTGATTTCTCTCAGCTCCTGTCGCCTTATGGTGCCCGTGAGGGTTTTCACCAATAAGACTCTCTCATTTTTGATTTTTCTCCTCTGGTACCAGAGTGTTACCCCCAACATGAATCACTTTACCTTCTCGCATTGGCATTTCTTGAAGATTGATCGGAAGGTCTTTCTTTGGACCGTAATGTAGGCTTTTGGATGGGGTTTAGAAAGAAGGGTATAGAGGCTCAAAATAATTCAATATGGGTTTAACATTACAACTTTCGGCATTGGTATGACTGAACCTCAGAGAGGCTGCCTACGTACCCTTCCGGGATCAAGTCAAACGATGTTCAGGCGACTACATTTGTTGTTGCGATATTTCCTTTCTTCCACTTTCCCTTTTCTTTCATTTCTTTTCTTTTCTATATTTTTTCTTTTTGTTTTTTTTCTTTTTCTTTTCTCTTCTTTTTCTCTTTTCTTTTCTTTTCTTTTCTCTTATTTTTCTTTTCTTTTCTCTTTTCTCTTTTTCTTTTCCTTTTCATCTTCATTTGCTTTTTCACTGCTCTTCTCTTGTTTTAACACTTACTTTCCAGCGCGGGCCTACGAGTTTTATTGTTGATTCCAAAAGAGGGGTACAAAAGAAAATAAAATGAGGCTCAAAGGAATAACAAAGGATACAGTGTTTTGATAGCATAACAAAATGCCTTCGTCATTTCAATCTCAAAACATGCCAAATACATTTAAGTACGATTAGACAAAGAAATCATACATAGTATCGCTTGACTGCATCAGAGTTGATAGCCATTTCTACACATTTTCCTTCCACATCTGTCAGGTATAATGCACCATTGGACAATACTCTGGTTACAACAAATGGCCCTTGCCAATTGGGGGCGAATTTTCCCTTTGCCTCAGCCTAGTGAGGTAGGATACGCCTCAACACCAATTGCCCTACTTCAAACTTCCATGGACGCACTTTCTTGTTATATGCTCTTGCCATTATCTGTTGGTATAACTGTCAATGACATATTGCTGCCAATCTCTTTTCGTCAATCAAGCTCAATTGTTCCAAGTGGGCTTTGACTCACTCATCATCGTCAATTTCTGTTTCAACGATAATACGAAGGGATGGTATTTCAACCTCTCCAGGTATTACTGCCTCCGTACCCATATACCAATGAATAAGGAGTTGCCCCCACTGAAGTGCGAACAGTAGTGCGATAGCCTAACAGGGCAAAAGGTAAATTCTCATGCCATTGCCTGGACCCTTCCACCATTTTTTGAAGTATATTCTTGATGTTCTTGTTAGCTGCCTCGACTGCTCCATTAGCCTTACGACAATATGGGGTGGAATTGTGGTGCGTGATCTTAAACTGCTGACATGTCTCTGCCATTAGATGGCTATTGAGATTGGCACAGTTGTCTGTGATAATTACCTTCGGGATTCCGAATCAACAAATGATGTTCGAATGCACAAAATCGACCACTGCCTTCTTGGTCACCGATTTGAAAGTTTTTGCCTCAACCCACTTAGTGAAGTAATCAATGGCTACTAGAATAAACTTGTGCCCATTAGACGTCGCTGGCTCGATTGGCCCAATGACATCCATTCCCCAAGCAACGAAGGGCCATGGTACCAACATTGTGTGCAATTCAGATGGCGGAGAGTGAATCAAATCTCCATGTACCTGGCATTGATGACACTTGCGCACGAAACTGATACAATCCCGTTCCATAGTAAGCCAATAATATCCTGCTCGAAGAATCTTCCTGGCCAATACATATCCACTCATATGAGGCCCGCAGACTCCCGCATGTACCTCAGTCATGATAGTTATAGCCTGTTTAGTATACATACACCTCAATAAACCAAGATCTGGGGTTCTTTTGTACAACACTCCTCCACTGAAGAAAAATCTGCTCGCTAAGCGTCTAATGGCTCTCTTTTGATCCCCAACGGCCTGTGCCAGATATACTCCCATCCTGAGGTATTCTTTGATATCATGAAACCACGGCTCGCCATCTAGCTCCTCTTCCACCATGTTACAATAGGCATGCTGATCTCGGACTTGAATTTGCAACGGGTCCCCGTACGCCTTATCTGGATGATGCAACATCGATGCCAAAGTGGCCAAAGCGTCAGCAACTTCATTATGAATCCTTGGTAAATGCCTGAAGTCTATCAATTGAAATCGTTGACAAAGTTCATGCAAACACTGCCGGTACGGTATGATCTTTCAGTCTCGCGTGTCCCATCCTTCCTGAATCTGATGTATCGGAAGATCCGAGTCGCCCATGACCAAGATCTCCTGGACACCCATGTCTATAGCCAATCTCAAACCCAAGATACATGCCTCGTATTCAACCATTTTATTGGTGCAGTAGAAGCGAAGTTGAGCTGTAATAGGGTAGTGTTGCCCTGTCTCAGAAATAAGTACCGCTCCTATCCCGACGCCTTTAGTATTGGCAGCCCCATCAAAGAACAACTTCCACCCCGGTTTCTCGCCTTGTTCTAATTCCTCGATGTGCATTGTCTCCTCATCAGGGAAGTATGTCTTCAAATGTTCATATTCATCATCAACTGGGTTCTCAGCTAGATGATCAGCCACTGCTTGTGCCTTCATTGCGGTCTGGGTCAAGTAGACGATATCAAATTCTGGGAGTAAGATTTGCCACTTTGGGAGCCTCCCTTTGGGCATGGGTTTCTGAAAAATGTACTTCAATGGATCCAACCGCGAGATGATATAGGTGGTATATGACGACAAGTAATATTTCAATTTCTACGCTACCCAGGTTAAAGCACAACACGTTCTCTCAAGCTAAGTGTATTTTACCTCATAAGATGTGAACTTCTTGCTGAGGTAGTAAATCGCTTGCTCTTTCTTTCCTGTGACATCATGCTGCCCTAGTACGCAGCCAAAAGAGTTATCCAAAACCGTCAGATAGAGGATCAAGGGCCTCCCCGGCTCTGGCGGAACCAACACAGGTGGACTGGCCAAATACTCCTTAATCTTGTCAAATGCATCCTGGCATTCGTCTGTCCATCTGGCCGCAACATCTTTCTTTAGCATCTTAAAGATAGGCTCGCAAGTCGTCGTAAGCTAGGCAATGAACCTGCTGATATAATTCAACCTACCGTGCAAACTCATCACCTCATTCTTGCTTTTCGGCGGTGGTAACTCCTGAATAGCTTTGATTTTGGATGGGTCTAACTCAATACCGCGTCGAACTTCCCCGACGGAACTCCAAATGCACATTTCGCTGGATTAAGTTTGAGGTTGTACCTGCGGAGCCTCTGGAAAAACTTCCTCAGGTCTTTAACATGGTCACATTGCTTTCGTGACCTTATGATCACATCGTCCACATAGACCTCAATTTCCCGATGTATCATGCCATGGAACATGGTGGTCATCGCCCTCATATATGTTGCCCCTGCGTTCTTCAACCCGAATGGCATGACCCTATAATAATACGTACCCCAAGGCGTGATGAATGTCGTCTTTTCCGCATATTCCTCATCTATTAAAATCTGGTGATTACCCGCATAACAATCCACAAAGGAACCGATCTCATGTTTGGCATAATTGTCAATCAATATATGGATATTTGGCAATGGGAAGTCGTCTTTTGGACTCGCCTTATTGAGATCACGGTATTCAACGCACACTCTGGTCTTTCCATCCTTCTTTGTTACAGGCACAACATTAGCTAACCAGGTGGGATACGGGTGACCCGGATGACCTTTGCATCAAACTTCTTGGTGACTTCTTCATTGATTTTTACACTGATATCTATTTTGAATTTCCTCAGCTTCTGTTTGACAGGAGGACATGTTGGGTCGGTGGGCAATTTGTGGACCACCAAGTCGGTATTTAAACCCGGCATATCATCATATGACCACGTAGAAACATCTTTGTACTCAAGCAGTGCTTTGATTATCTCTTCTCTGAGCGGAGGCTCCAAATGGACATTTATTTTTGTTTCCCGAACATTATCCCGATCCCCTAAATTGATTGCCTCTGTGTCGTTCAGATTAGGTTTGGGTTTTTCCTCAAATTGGCTTAATTCTTTACTGATTTCTTCAAAGGCTTCCTCATCATATTCTACCTCGTCATCACACACAATTTCTTCTATTATTATTTCAGATTACTCCTCATGCTTGACACATTAGTGATACCAGCATAAAAGGGAATGTACAAGAAAGAAAAGAAAGACAAAATAAAGGCTATCAGGAATGAAAAAGGAAAGAAATTGCATTTTATTAAAATTGTAAGATAACAAGGTTTAACTTATCCAAACGGACGGAACATAGCATCCGAATTACATCCTTGGAAATAATCCGAGTTAAACTGAAAGGAAAATCAAAACTAACTACCACGACTCCCTCCGGGTAGGAAGGGGAGTAGCTTCCCAATTATTAAGCTTTGCATGGGCCCCCATGAATTGCACGTCTGCTTTGCTTGAACCTTCGCCTGCCTCCACCATATTCAACTCATCAAACAACTTTTCAAACCTTTCCATCAGCTCTTTGTCGGGTTCCATCATTACATAATGAAGCAGTACCATTGCTGGGCGCCTCTTAGTACCAGGACGAACAAAGGAACGGGATAGGCGGGGTATGGGTTTTGGAAGGGTCTATGCTCTCTTTTTCATCTGCTTAGCTCACCTTATGTCAGCAGTAGTGGGCTTAAAGCCTAATCCGAAAGTATACAAGTTTCCACGAAGAGATACCGGCTGTATGATGCCTTGTAACGAGGCACTCAAGCCTTTTCCAGGTAAGAATCCATTCTTTATCATTTCTAAAGCCACCATGACAGATGCAGCAGCTACTCTGGGCCTAGGAATACATTCTACTTGCGGAATTTTGGCAACTGACATGGTGTCCAAGACTTGGTAAACCCATGGACCTTTGTCGTCCTCAACTTCATCGAAAGGCATAATGGTATTACACGAACTATCCTCTCCATGCACAATAATTTCCTGCCGATCCCAATCGAATTTGACCATCTAATGCAGGGTAGATGGCACAACTATTGCGGCATAAATCCAGGGCTGACCCAATAAGAGATTGTAGGAAATAGCCACGTCGATCACTTGGAACGCCATTGTGAATTCAACTGGTCCTATTGTCAGTTCTAACACGATGTCCCCAACTGTGTCCTTTCCTCCTCCATCAAATCCTCGTACGCAGACGCTATTCTTGTGTATTCTCTCACTGTCCACTTTTACCTTTTCCAGGGTAGAGAGAGGGAAAATGTTTGCATTGGACCCGTTGTCAATCAACACTCGAGTAACCACAAAGTCTTCACACTTCACTGTGAGGTAGAGTGCCCTATTATGCTCAGTACCTTCGAAAGGCAACTCATCATCAGAAAATGTAACCCTGTTGACCTCGAAAATCTGGTTCGCTATCTTCTCTAGATGATTTACAGAGATCTTATCCGGTATATGTTCTTCATTCAAAATCTTCATCAAAGCCCGGCGATGCTCATCCGAATGAATCAATAAGGACAACAATGAGATCTGTGCCGGGGTTTTCCTCAATTGTTCCACAATGGAATAATCTTGTGCCTTCATCTTCTTTAAGAATTCTTCAGCCTCTTCTTCAGTTACGGCCCTTTTTACTGGCGCTGGATTGTCTTTGTCTGCTTTAACCTTTCTCAGTTCTTTAGGGGCAAAGCATCTCCCTGAACGAGTCAGTCCATGGGTTTCACAAATTTCTTCTTTAACTTCCTTCCCTTTGTACATCATAGTCACTCGGTCATAGTTCCATGGGACGACCTTTTTGCTGACCACTGGTAACTGAATCACCGGTTTGATGATAACCGGCTCTGTACGAGCTCCTTTTACAATCACAACGGGCTTGACAACTGCTCCTGGTACTTTAACTGGTTCTTATTTTACTGCCATTGCTGGTTTGCTGACTGTCTGTTATACAGTGACCAATGCCTTCCCACTGATCAATTTCTCATTTGCTTTGTTCTCACTGGCCCTGATCATCATTACGGTCTATGAAGGCTTCTTGCAATCCCCCTTTTGCACTAACTCAATCATATGAGTCTCATAGTGGGTGGGTAATGGATTCTGAGTGATGTTAGGTGTCTCTGGAGCCTGCACTTCAATTCGGCGGGTATCAATGAGCTCCTGGATGGCCGTTTTCAAATGCCAGCACTTCTCCGTATCATGCCCCAGGGCACCTGAGCAATACTCGCAATTCACCGAATGGCCCAGGTTCCTTGGAGGAGGATTTGGTATTTGAGGTTCAATCGGACTTAACATGCCCAATTGTCTCAATCTGTGGTATAAGCTGGTGTAAGTTTCTCCCAATGGTGTGAAAGTTTTCTTCTTCTGTAGCATGTCATTCTTGGAAGCAATGTTGGGTCGAAAACTAGGTCCGGTGGGGTTTTTGTAGGCTCTCGAAGGTGGGTAGGCATTTTGAGTGTGGTAAGTATTTTGTAGGGTACGTGCATGCCATGGCACCTGAGGTTGAGGGTATGTTTAGGCGTGGTGAATAGAGAAGTGGGGGGCGTGAGGTGGGTAATAGTATTGTGGCGGGCCGTATGGGTTGTGCGGGTAGGTTTGAGGATGGGGGCGTGGTTGGTGATAATATGGTAATAGACCCCTGGACCATGCTCTTGATTCCACGACTGTAACATCTTCCCTTTTCTTCTTGCCCAATACCCCTCCAGTGCCGCTCTGGATGGCTTGGGTAGTTGCTTTAATCGCCGAATAGCTCATAATTTTGTTAGTCTTGAGACCCTCTTCCACCATAGTTCCCATTTTCACTACCTCATTAAAAGTTTTTCCAACTGCCGACACCAGATGGCCATAATAAGTAGGCTCCAAAGCCTGCAGAAAATAATTGACCATCTCGCCTTCCTTCATTGGAGGATCAACTCTGGCGGCCTGTTCTCTCCACAGGAAACCATACTCTCTAAAGCTTTCCCCTGGCTTTTTCTCCATTTTGGTCAATGACCGCCGGTCCGGGACGATCTCTAAGTTGTACTGAAAATGGCCTGCGAATGCCTGGGCCAAATCATCCCATGTGTACCATCAAGCATGATCTTGCCGCGTGTACCATTACAAAGCAGCACCACTGAGGCTTTGACTAAAATTTGCCATTAATAACTCATCCCTTCCCCCAGCGCCTCTCATCTTGTTGCAAAATCCCCGCAAATGGGCTACTGGGTCACCATGTCCATCATACAGATCAAACTTTGGTAACTTGAATCCCGCAGGCAATTGGACGTCACGAAACAAGCACAAGTCCTTGTAAGCGACACTCACCTGTCCTCCTAGACCTTGCATATTTCTGAACGATTGTTCCAAGCTTTTCACCCTTCGTATCATTTGTTCCTGCTCAGGGTTTTTAGGAGGCTTCTCTTCTTCAGTTGAGATGTCAAGACGGGGAGTGTAAGGATATGATTCTGTTGGTTTGAAGGTGGGTTCCGATGGGTAATAGTGGGTTTCCTGGGTTTGAAACAGGGGTTCACTAGAAGATATCTGTAATGTAGCAGGTGGAGGAGCCACAAACACGGGAGTGGTTGGAGGTGTAGGGCATGGGATTTGTTTGGGTGGTGGAGGTGGTGGTGTCTGGGAAGTAGTTGCGTAGTATTGCTGGTAAGCAGGGTAGGCCGGAGAGGAATTAACTGTAGGAGGATCTTGTGGCTGAGCTAATGGTGGGATGTAGGTAGGGTTAGCAGGGTAAGCTGGTAGTTGGTGTCCCTTTGCCCAAGCCTGGTACATTTCGGTCATCTGTTGCTTCAATTTATACATCTCCTCTTTCATGGCTTTGACATCCACAACTTCTTCCTCCCTGGACGGGTCAATGATGCTTGCTTCTAACTCTTGGTTGACCATTTTTGGCTTATCTTTAGAGCGGGTTTTGTATGGGTGGGTTGCCAGAATGCCAGTCAACTGAACCACCTGTCTGGACTTATCATCAACAACAATATTGTTAGCAGTTAGGGCATCAATCAAATAGATAGCCGCAAATTTGGGGCATGAATGCACCTAGGCAGTTAACGGTTTCTAGCATGCATTTGCTCGATTGCTTGCATCATCCCGGCTTTGACTGTGACGTCTTTCTTTTATCCTTGCCTTGTTTCTTTTGTTTTTCCATTGTTTCTTTGTTGCGTATCTCTTTTGTTTCTCTTTTTCTCTCCCATTTTTCTTTTATTGCTCTGCTATTATTTTCATTTTGGCTTTATATTCTTACTATATTTTCGTTTTTCATATGGCTATGGTCGAATCCTATAGGGATTGCCTACGCATCGTGTCTATGCCCGAATCAGATCAAATGCAACAAATGTAAAATATGGACCACATGTTTTTGGAATTTTCAATTTTAATAATAGCAAACATTTCAATTACAAGGACTCAAGACTGACGCATAACTAACAGACTCTAACCGACAAGATGGGCTACAAACTCCATCAACAATTATTCAACTTTAAAATAAAAGTGCAGGCTGACTTGAAAAGAAAGTACAGACTTAGATAACTGACATGCTCTAGTGAAAGAAAATACAGACTCTAATAACGGTCATGAATACATTAAAGCTCCTGGTGCCCGCGGGAAATCGTTCAGTCTCACCGCGGGCCTATGTGCAAGTTCCCCTTGGAGTCTGTCCAGGTCACTCATTATCTGTTTCACAAATATCATCACTGAGGCAAAGAAGGTAGTTTGAGTCATATTCTCGCACATTTGGAATTTTCTGGTGATGTAGTGAGCAATAGCTAGGATTCTTTCTCTGATTATGCCTTTTTCCTGAAGCAACCGCCCTATTTGCTCGGCCCTGGCTTCCAAAGTCTGCTGATTTCGCTCCTAGAGTAGTTGCAGGTCCATTTCTGATTGTGCTATTGCTGTGTAATAGTGCTCCCTCTCAACCTTGAACTCTTTTGCCTGTTTGATCATTTTGTTTTCTGCGGTGATGACCCTTTTCTTTAATCGTGCGACCTTATTATCATATTCTTCTCTTAACTGCTTAACCATACGGGCTCGTTCCTCCACGTTATTATCCAATTGCTTTTGAACCCCGACTAATTCTCTTTCCGCTTTGTTGAGGTCAAAACTATAGTCATTTACTTTTTGCCATAAATTTTCTATAAACTTTGCATCTTTGGCACTTCTTACAGGGTTTTCAGCCGCTATCTTCATTTTTTGGATTTGGGCTCATAAGGCTTCATTTTCTTTGGCCAATTTCCTTTTCTCACCTTCGTCGGCCGCGTCTTGCACGCTATTTTCAAACCTGAGGTCTTGGACCTGCTTTTCCAACTCTCCTATTTTTGCCCTGTACGCATTTTCTTTGGCTAACCAGGCCCACTGCTCTTGCGACGATTCAGCAAACTCCTGGAGGTAAGGCCTTTTTGTTGGCCTTCCGAATGCAACGTCCCTTCTATACCAAACTTGATAATCAGGTGACACTTCTCCTTTAGCTCGATCCCGGACACAAGTATTCGCCGCCAAATATTGACATTTGCTCCAAACCTGGTGAACCTTTACTTTAGGAAATTGGCCGTTAGGGCCAATCTCATCCACTTGCAAACTAAGATCATCGTCTTTGGGCACTATCTGGCATCTCCCGAGTTGTCTCAGTACATGGTACGGGGCGTAAGGCTGAATGCTTCTAAGACCCATCAAGAGGAAATGTGGCCTTGCTGCTGGCGTATATATGATTTCATCAACGGGCAACCCTCCAAATGTCCATTCTATTTGACTTGCAGTGAGGGATCGAAAGTACGTTGTCCAACCTGTGAATCCTTCCGGCAGATGTACCCCTTTAATCCTTGTATAAAATTCATCTATGCATGTTTTCTTTGAAGACCCGTAACTCAAGAACTGAGGACGATGGCACATATGCTCGATCATCCACATTTGCAGAAGTATATTTCACCCCTCGAAGAAATTTCCCCCGGCTTTGCAGGTTGTAAGAGTGCAAAAGATTTCGGCCAATATCATAGTTGCGAGAGTGCTTTTGGCTTGAGTCATTAGAGTACTGACGACCCCGACTATTTGTATGTCAATGTTTCCGTCTTTCCTTTGAAATACCTCAAGCCCCAGAAAAACCACCATGAAAGCAACACGCCTATGCTCCTCCCATTTTTGGCAGTTACCATTACTACATATCTTGCTTTCTGGGTTATTCAACCCCCTGATGTGGCCATATCAAATATATAAAGTGCGGGGTGCAAAAGCCATTTGTCAGGTCTGTGTTGTGAATCGTCCTATGTATCTTCAGAGAGTCTAAAAATATGTGCACGGCTACAGTTCTCGTGGCAACCAAGTATTTGTGCCTTAAAGGAACCTCATCATTTCAGATGTAGCTAGCTATTTCCTCTAATGTTGGGGTAAGCTCAAAGTCTGAAAAATGGAACACGTTATGTGCCGGGTCCCAACACGTCACTAGTGCTCTGATAATATCTCCCCGAGGCACAATCTCTAGCAAACCGGTAAGCCCTTTCAAATATTTATTGACTTCATCTTTCCCTTTCCCTCCTAAATCGTTCCACCACAGACGTAACTCCAAAGGGATTTTATGCATGATTGAGAAAGGTTCATTTAGAGTCATGCTCATCCTGCACATTTATTAAGGTGATTTAATCACTTATTTTGACATAAAAGCAAAAATGACACTATATTTTTTCCATTCAAATTCCTGATTTCAAAACAAACCCAATTTTGCAAATACGGTCTTTCAGCACTTCGGGTGAAGATTTTAAGGCTGCATTGGCTAACCGGCAAAAATCTTTAACAAATGACCAAATGTGGCTGTTCTCACAAAAGCAGCCTTCCGTCATCCCTTCGGGAACATTCGGCTATTTTTGACAAAAAACGGTATCACCCAATTTATTTGTGAAAAAAAATATGAAAATTTTAACATTTTTGGCTATACTATTTTTTTTGAAAAGGGATGGTTGGACCCGTCGAGGATTGCCTACGTATCTCACACCCGGTGAGAATCAAACCTGTGTAGTTCGGGCAGATTGGATATGGGCGAAAATAAAAAACAACTAAACCTATGTTTTTGTCTTTTCTTGAAAGTGGTAAAAATGCAAAATCTATTTGAATTTTCTTTTCCTCCCATTTTGATCTAATGCAAAATATAATTTTTTTTGGATTTTTCGTATTTTTCTTTTCCTGTACAAAATGTAAAAAAAACATAAACGGGCCCCACTCGCTTTATTTTCACACCTCATGCTCTTTATTTTTCATTGCAACATTTCCTTTCTCTTTTCTCCTTTTCCTCAAAAATTCGGCAGAGTTTCGGCGCTACTTGGACATTAGTTTTTGCTAAATCATGTTACTAACTCTCTACACTATTATATCTTTTCACTTTTCCCAAATATTCAAACCGGTCAGCATGCGAGTCCGAGACAAATAAATGCAACACGTAAAATGCATCATGGTGGTCGTTTCATATCCGGTTACACCTTAAATCACATGCTCACACCGGTGACTCAAAGCATCGGCTACCACATTGGCCTTGCCCGGGTGATAAAGAATAGTAATATCATAATACTTTAACAACTCTAACCATCTCCTCTGGCGCATATCCAGGTCCTTCTTCTTAAGCAAGTACTGCAAACTCTGATGGTCAGTATAGATCTCACAAGGCACCCCGTACAAATAATGAAGCCAGATCTTCAAGGCATGAACAATAGCAGCTAACTCAAGATCATGGACAAGGTAGTTCTTTTCATGCACCTTCAACTGTCTGGACGCGTAGGCAATCACCCTACCGTCCTGCATCAACACCGCTCCCAGTTCAACCCGTGAGGCATCACAATAAACTGTATAAGGCCCCGAACCGGTAGGCAACTTCAAAATTGGGGCTGAAGTCAAAGCTGTCTTGAGCTTTTGGAAGCTCACCTCACACTCCTCTGTCCACAGAAATGGGGCACCCTTTTGGGTCAATCTAGTCATAGGGGCCGCTATCGATGAAAACCCCTCCACAAAGTGACGGTAATAACCCGCCAAGCCAAGGAAACTGTGAATCTCTATAGATGAGGAGGGCCTGGGCCAACTCTGCACGGCCTCCACCTTCCTCGGATCCACTCGAATGCCCTCACTCGATACCACGTGGCCGAGGAATGCCACAGAGCTCAGCCAGAACTCACATTTTGAGAACTTTCCATATAATTCCTTCTCTCTCAGAGTCTGAAGAACTGTCCTCAGGTGCTGCTCATGATCTTCCCGACTCTGGGAATATACCAGAATATCATCAATAAAAACGATAGCGAATGAGTCAAGATATGGCCTGAATACACTGTGCATCAAATGCATAAAAGCTGTCGGGGCATTAGTCAGCCCAAAAGACATAACAAGGAACTCATAATGACCATACTGAGTCCTGAAGGCAGTCTTTGGCTCCCGAATCTTCAACTGATGGTAACCTGAGCGCAAATCAATCTTGGAAAACACATATGCGCCCAGAAGCTGGTCAAACAAATTTTCAACACGAGGTAGAGGATAAAGGTTCTTCAGTGTAAATTTGTTCACCTAGCAATAATCAATGCACGTTCGCATAGAACCATCCTTCTTCTTCACAAACAGGACGGAAGCACTTCCTGCAACTAATCCTTCAACTAAATAAAACCATTGCCAAGCAATTCCTACAACTGATCCTTCAACTCCTTCAACTCAGGAGGAGCCATGCGATACGGGGGAATGGAAATGGGCTGAGTGCCCGGCAACAGATCAATGCCAAAATCGATATCTCTATCGGGCGGCATGCCCGAAAGATTAGCTGGAAACACATCGGGGAAATCCTGTACCACTGGGACTGAACCAACAGAACGGGTATCAACACTGACATCTCTCACATAAGCTAAATACGTGGCGCACCCCTTCTCAACCATACGTTGAGCTTTAAGAAAAGAGATAACTTTACTGGGAGTATGATCTAAGGTACCACTCCACTCAATATGTGGAACACCTGGCATAGCCAGCATCACGGTCTTGGCATGACAATCAAGAATAGCATGATGGGGTGACAACCAGTCCACGCCCAGAGTAATATCAAAATTGACCATACCGAGTAATAATAGATCCGCCCTAGTCTCAAAACCACACATAGTAACCAAAAACGACCGGTAAACGCGGTCCACAACAAGGGAATCTCCCACAGGAGTATAAACATAAACGAGGGCACACAAAGAATCATGAGGCATACCCAAATGTGAAGCAAAATAAGAATACATATACGAATAAGTAGAGCCTGGATCGAATAGAACTGATGCCTTTCTGTGACAAACCAGAATAATACCTGTGATGACGGAATAAGAGGCAACCGCCTTAGTGCGAGCAGGAATACAATAATATCTGGCCTGACCCCTCTCATGAAGGCGACCACTATCTCCCCGGCCTCCGCCTCTGGCTGGCTGGGCAGGTGGGGTAGCAGCAGGAGCTGGGACCATAGCCTGAGAACTCTAAGGAGCACGCTGTGGCTGAGCAGTCTGTAGAGGTGCACCCCTCTCAAGTCTAGGGCAATCCCTCACCACATGACGGGTGTCAGTCACCACACTCATAGCAAGCTGTGGGAGGATGTGGTGGCTGTGACTGACTGGAACTAGGCCTGCTGGACTAACCTCTGAAAGCATCCCGCACAGGAGGCGCGCTAGAAACTAGAGGTGCATAATAAGGCTCCTGAGGTGTAGGCGGAGCTGGAGTACTGCCGGCTCCTGGCAAAGCTGAATGTACAAGGCGACCAGAATAACCACTACCATAACGACCTGCTGTTGGGGTACGGGCACCAGAGTAGTGAACCGACTCTTGAAACCTCTTGGCCTCCCTCTCCCCTCTCTCCTTGGAGAACATACCCTCAATCCTCCTAGCAATGCTCACTACCTTCTGGTAAAGAATATCCATTTCTAACTCTCAAGACATGCTGGACCGGATGGGAGGAATGAGACCCTCGATAAACCTCTGAATTCTCTCCTGAACTGTGGCAACAAAGCCGGTGCATGTCTAGCCAACCTGGTATAACGGATGGCATACTCTGAAACTGTCATAGCACCCTGGCGCAAGTGCTCAAACTCAGCGCGCCATGAATCCCTGAGGCTTTGGGGAACAAGCTCTCTCATGAACATGTCTTAAAACTGGGTCCAAGTCAGGGAAGCAACCTCGACTGGAATGTCTATCTCATAAGTATGCCACCAATCATAGGCAACTCCCCGAAGCAGAAACGCGGTGAAAGAAACCCCGCTGGACTCCAACTATGCCCATAGTGCGAAGGATGCGATAACACTCCTCCAAAAATCTCAGGGCGTCATCTTATGCTAGTCTGCGGAACACTGGAGGATCATATTTCTTGAGCCTCTCCATTCTACTCTGAAATAGCTGACCCATCCTCGTGCTGAACTGGTGCTGCAGGCGGTACAGGAACAACCTCTGGGACCTGCTCCATCTGCACTGTCTGCTCAGGAGTACGGGCTGTAGGAGTCTAGGCCCCTCCCCATCATGGGATGTGGCTGCATCGAGGGGAAGCAAACCTGCCTGAGCCAAGGTAGTGTACATGATCATGAACTGAGCCAGTCTCTCCTGGAACGCTGGAGTAGTAGTAGCTGTGGTAGGTGTGCCATGTGCCAGGGCTCTAGCCAAATCTGCTGGTGGTACCTGGGCGGCAGCTCACGCAGGTGTTGTGGCTGCACCACGTGCACGTCCTCGACCTTTACCCTGGCCACAGACTCTGACGACGACAGCAAGGGGCGCGGGTGACTGGTCCTCTTGTGTAGCATGTGTCCTCACCATTTGTGAGAGAATAGAAGATAGAAGTTTAGAATTGGTCTCAAAATATCGCACGAAAAGGAATTCAAAAGAAGTGAAGATTTTTCCTAAACAGTTACATAGCCTCTCGTAGATAAGTATAGACGTCTCCGTACCGATCAGCGAGACTCTCATAAACCGGCCTGTGTTTCGCGACTCCTATGAACCTAGTGCTCTGATACCAACTTGTCACGACCCTAGTTCACCGATCGTGAATATGTCATGATGGCACTTAGTCCCTACGACCAGGTAAGCCAAATATTGCGGAAAGTATAACAATTGCGGAAAAATAGAGGAAATCAAAATTAAATAACTAAAAGTAACTATACTGGATGTCACTCAGCATGTACAACTTAGTAAAACACAAGTCTAACACTATTCCCATAGACCCGAAAACTCACGGGCAACACGGGCTATAAAAATGTACAGTATGGCTCAAAAACTCTAGAATATTCTAAAAACCGAAAGAGAGAAAACTAGATACTAAAGATAGAGTAAGAAGGTGACTCTTCGATCTGCGGACGCAGCATAACTACCTCGAAGTCTCCGTGGTCCTCCTACCTCACTGATAGTGCGCCTGAGTAGAGGTACCTGAATGATCTGCACATGAAAAAAAACATGCACAGGAAGGGCATGAGTACACCACAGCGGTACTCAGTAAGTGCCAAGCCTAACCTCGGTTGGGTAGTGACGAGGAAGGTCAGGGCCCTACTGAGATAAACATAATAAATAATAAGGTAACGGAAATAATCTAAATAAAGTCTAAAACAAAAATCTGAGCTGCATAAGTACAGGAGAGCAATAATAGAACGTAAAGGTAATAGTACAAGTAAATACTGTCCTCAACCAGGATATAGTAACCGGGGATCTCTTGGTATCCCGAGGATCTCTTGGTATCCTCATCATGTATACTAGGGATCTCTTGGTATCCCGAGGATCTCTTGGTATCCTCATTAAGTGAATCGGGGATCTCTTGGTATCCCAAGGATCTATTAGTATCCTCAATATGTGAGTCGGGGATCTCTTGGTATCCCAATGTATATATAGAAACACGTGCTAGGGATATCTTGGTATCCCGCACCTTCAATCCAGAATAAGTCAAGTACAGGGGGATCTCCCGGGAAGCCGTCCCGTAGTCCCAATTTAAAGCGCACCACAACAACAACTCATAATCTCAGAATAAATACTAAACCACTACAAGTAATTGAAATTTATAACCTAGCATGCTTCACAGATTGCAAATAGTACAATTAAGCAATTAAGCAAGTAAGTTAGCTAAGCATGCTTCTCTAAGCTAGCACAGGTCAAAACCTACAATTTAAAGGAACAAGTAAATAGAAAATCCCCAAGTAAATACTCCAAGTATAAACGGGTTTACAACAATTTGCTCAAGTACGCACTCGTCACCTCACGTACGAGGCATTCAAATATTCAGAACATGTCCTAAGGGAAAAAGTCCCCCACACAAGGTTAGACAAGCCACTTACCTCGAACCGGCTCAATATCACTAGAAATCGCGCCTTTGCTACGAGTATCTGACTCCAAATGACCCAAATCTATTCCATTCAATTACACATCGTAAATAATATTGCAAACAACTGATTCCACTACTAAAATTAATGCTAGGGCGTGAAAATAGGTAAAATAACCAAAATGCCCCTCCAGCCAACATCTCAAAATTGAAAATTTTTCACATTTTCTGAACCCTCGTACTCTCACGAGTCTAACCATAAAAAAATCTCCTAAATCGAAGGTCAAATGCCCCCTCCGAACCTAATAGTTTGGTCTATGAAGTTTTACCCCAAATTAACCAAATTTTGATCGTAAATTTGAATTCCAATGATGTATTTAGCTATATAATAATGAAATATAATGAAAAGGGATAAAAGAAACGTTACCCAATGATTTTCTCTTCAAAACCCAATCGAAATCGCCTTCTCCCAAGTTCTCAATCGATTTTCAAACTTATGAAATTAAACTCTCGGAATTTTCTATTTATGTCCAGACATTTCTGCTTCTGCGGACAAGGGATCACTTCTGCAGTCCCGCATATGTGGACAAAGTGCCGCTTCTGCGGCTTCCACTTACCATCCCATTTCTACTTCTGCGGTCTATGGATCGCTGAAGCGATACCGCTTCAGCGGAAATTCGTCCACTTCTGCGGACCTAACCTTGAGCCCATGCCTCGCTTCTGCGGACCTAACCTTGAGCCCACGCCTCGCTTCTGCGGCTGCCTAGCCGCTTCTGAGGTTCCCAAGCCGCAGAAGCGAAAATACCAGAAGCCTGCTTCAAATTTTTCCTTCCAACTCAATAACTTGCCCGTTGAGCATCTAAAACACAACTGAGGCCCCCGGGACCTCAACCAAAAGAACCAATACCACCTAATACCTCATTCAAACTTGTACCAATCCTTAAAACACCTAAAACAACACCGGAAATCCAATTAAATCAAAGATTCAAGCCTAAGAACTTCAAATTCTAACAAAACACTCTTTCAATAAAAAACATAACCAAACCTCGCCCGAAAGACCTGAAATTTTACACACACATCCCAAATGACATGACGGAGCTACTGCAACTTCCAAAATTCAAATCCGACCCTCGGATCAAAAACTAGCTATCGAACCGAAAACTTCAAAAATTTAAACTTCGGCATTTCAAGCCTAAATGAGCTACGAGCCTCCAAAATACATTCCGAACACGCTCCCGACCCCGAAATCACCTAATGGAGCTAACGAAACCATTGGATTTCCATTCCGAGGTCGTCTTTATACTATTCCAGTTTCGAACCATTTTTCAACTCTTAAGCTCTCATGTAGGGACAAAGTGTCCCAAAACACTCCAAAACCTAATACCAAACATCCCGGCAAACCAAAATAGCAAAAATGAACTTAGGGGAAGCGGTTAATGGGGGATCGGGGCGTAAATTAAAAAAATGACCGGCCGAGTTGTTACATCTTTCTACACTTAAACATTCGTTCGTCCTCGAACGAGCATAGAGAACATACCGGAAGTAGTGAAAAGATGAGGGTACTGGCTTCGCATATCCTGCTCGGTCGCCCAAGTCGCCTCCTCGGCCGGATGACCCCGCCACTGAACTTTCACTGAAGCTATGTTCTTTGACCTTAACTTTCTGACCTGCCTATCCAGAATAGCCACTGGCTCCTCAACATAGGATAGATCCTTGTCCAACTGGACTGAACTGAAGTCCAACACGTGCGACAGATCACCATGATAGCTCCGGAGCATTGAAGCATGAAATACCGGATGAACTCCGGCTAGGCTGGGAGGTAAAGCAAGCTCATAAGCAACCTCCCCAACTCGCCTCAAGATCTCAAAAGAGCCAATAAACCTCAGACTCATCTTCCCTTTCTTCCCAAACCTCATGACGCCCTTCATAGGCTAGACCGAAGTAGAACCCGCTTACCAACCATATATGCAACATCACAGACCTTCTTGTCCGCGTAACTCTTCTGTCTGGACTGGGCTGCACGAAGTCTATCTTGAATCACCTTAACCTTTTCCATTGCATCCTGGACCATCTCTGTGCCCAATAGCCTAGCCTCACCCGGCTCAAACCAACCTACCAGAGATCTACACCTCCTACCATATAACGCCTCATACGGCGCCATCTGAATGCTGGACTGATAACTGTTGTTATAAGCAAACTTCGCCAGTGGCAGGAAATGATCCCATGACCCTCCAAACTCAATCACACACGTACGAAGCATATCTCCAGAATCTGAATAGTGCGCTCAGACTATCCGTCCATCTGTGGGTGAAATGTTGTGCTCAACTCCACCCGAGTACCTAAATCCTACTGCACGGCTCTCCAGAACCGCGATGTAAACTGAGTACCTCTGTCTGAGATGATAGAAACTGGAATACCATGCAAACGGATGATCTCCCAGATATAAATCTCAGCCAACCGCTCCGATGAATAAGTGGTACACACATGTATGAAGTGAGCGGACTTGGTCAGCCGATCCACAATGACCCAAATAGAATCAAACTTGTTCACGGTCCGTGGGAGTCCAGATACGAAGTCCATGGTGATACGCTCCCACTTCCACTCCGGGATCTCTATATGCTGAAGCAACCCACCTGGACGCTGGTGCTCATACTTTACCTACTGGTAGTTGAGGCATATAGACACGTAGCCAACTATATCCTTCTTCATCCGCCTCCACCAATAGTGCTGCCTCAAGTCCTGACACAACTTCGTGGCACCCGAATGGATGGAGTACCGCGAGCTATGGGCCTCTGCTAGAATCAAATCTCGAAGACCATCGACATTGGGCACAAAAATCCGGCCCTGCATCCTCAATATCTCATCATCCCAGATGGTCGCATCCTTGGCATCACCACGCCGAATTCTGTCCTGAAGAGCAAGCAAGTGAGGTTCATCATACTGTCGCTCCCTGATTCGATCAAATAGGGAAGACCTAGAAACCACATAGGCTAGAACCCGACTGGGCTCCAAAAGGTCCAATCTCATGAACTGGCTAGCTAAGGCCTGAACAACCATCGCTATAGGTCTATCTGAGGCTGGTAAATATTCCAAACTCCCCAAACTCTCCGCTCGGCGACGCAATGCATCGGCTACCACATTGGCCTTGCCCGAGTGATAAAGTATAGTAATATAATAATCCTTTAACAACTCTAACCATCTCCTCTGACGCATATTAAGGTGCTTCTGCTAAAGCAAGTGCTGCAAACTCTGATGGTCAGTATAGATCTCACAAGGCAACCCGTACAAATAATGATGCCAGATCTTCAAGGCATGAACAATAGCAGCTAAATAAAGATCGTGGGCAGGGTAGTTCTTTTCATGCACCTTCAACTGTCTGGATGCGTAGGCAATCACCCTACCATCCTGCATCAATACCGCTCCCAGTTCAACCCGTGAGGCATCACAATAAACTGTATAAGGCCCCGAACCGGTAGGTAGCATCAATATTGGGGCTGAAGTCAAAGTTGTCTTGAGCTTTTGGAAGCTCGCCTCACACTCCTCTATCCACAGAAATGGGGCACCCTTTTAGGTCAATCTAGTCATAGGGGCAGTTATCGATGAACACCCCTCCACAAAGCGACGTTAATAACTCGCTAAGCCAAGGAAACTGTGAATCTCTATAGCTGAGGAGGGCCTGGGCCAACTCTGCACGGCCTCCACCTTCCTCGGATCCACTCGAATTCCCTCACTCGATACTACGTGGCCTAGGAATGCCAGAGAACTCAGCCAGAACTCACATTTTGAAAAATTTGCATATAATTCCTTCTCTCTCAGAGTCTGAAGCACTATCCTCAGGTGCTGCTCATGATCTTCCCGACTCCGGGAATATACCAGAATATCATCAATAAAAACGATAACGAATGAGTCAAGATATGGCCTGAATACACTGTGTATCAAATGCATAAAAGCTGCCAGGGCATTAGTCAGCCCAAAAGACATAACAAGGAACTCATAACTACCATACCGAGTCCTGAAGGCAGTCTTCGGGATATCTGGCTCCCGAATCTTCAACTGATGGTAACCTGAGCGCAAATTAATCTTGGAAAACACTTGTGCGCCCTGAAGATGGTCAAACATATGATCAATACGAGGTAGAGGATAGCGGTTTTTCACTGTAACTTTGTTCAACTGGCGATAATCAATGCACATTCACATAGAAACATCTTTCTTCTTCACAAACACGACAGGAGCACCCCACGGTGAAACACTGGGCCGAATAAAACCCTTGCCAAGCAATTCCTATAACTGATCCTTCAACTCTTTCAACTGAGGAGGAGCCATGTGATATGGGGGAATGGAAATGGGCTGAGTGCCCGGCAACAGATCAATGCCAAAATCAATATCTCTATCGGGCGGCATACCGGAAATATCTGCTGGAAACACATCGGGGAAATCCCATACCACTGGGACTGAATCAATAGAAGAGGTATCAACACTGACATCTCTCACATAAGCGAAATACATGGCGTACCCCTTCTCAACCATACGTTTAGCTTTAAGGAAAGAGATAACTCTACTGGGAGTATGATCTAAAATACACTCCACTCAATACGTGGAACACCTGCCATAGCCAGCGTCACGGTCTTGGCATGACAATCAAGAATAGCATGATGGGGTGACAACCAGTCCATGCCCAGAATAATATCAACATCGACCATACCGAGTAATAAAAGATTCGCACTGGTCTCAAAACCATGAATAGTAACCAAACACGACTGGTAAACGCAGTCCACAACAAGAGAATCTCCCACAGGAGTAGAAACATAAACGAGGGCACTCAAAGAATCCCGAGGCACACCCAAATGCGAAGCAAAATAAGAAGACACATACAAATAAGTAGAGCCTAGATCGAATAGAACCGATGCCTCTCTATGACAAACCATAATAATACCTGTGATGACGGAATCAGAGGTAACTGCCTCAGTGCGAACATGAATATAATAATATCTGGCCCGAACCCTCTCACGAGAGCGACCTCTATCTCCCTGGCCCCCGCCCCTGGCTGGCTGGGCAGGTGGTGTAGCAGCGGGAGCAGGGACCATAGCCTAAGAACTCTAAGGAGCACGCTGTGGCTGAGCAATCTGTGGAGGTGCACCCCTCCCAAGTCTAGGGTAATCCCTCACAACATGACGGGTGTCACTACACTCATAGAAAAATTTTGGAGGATGCGGTGGCTGTGACTTATTGGAACTAGGCCTGCTGGACTGGCCTCTGAAAGCACCCCGCGTAGGAGGCACGCTAGAAACTGGAGGTGCATAATAAGGCTCCTGAGGTGCAGGCGGAGCTGCAATACTGCCGGCTGCTGGCAAAGCTGAATGTACAGGGCGACCAGAATAACCCCTACCATAACGACCTGCTGATGGGGTACGGGCACCAGAGTACTGACCCGACTCTCGAGACCTCTTGGCCTCCCTCTCCCGTCGCTCCATAGCGAGCATACCCTCAATCCTCCTTGTAATGCTCATTACCTGCTGGTAAGGAATATCCATTTCTAACTCTCAAGCCATGATAGACCGTATGAGAGGAATGAGACCCTCGATAAACCTCTGAACTCTCTCCTAAACTGTGGCAACCAAAGTCGTTGCATGTCTAGCCAACCTGGTATAACAGATGGCATACTCTAAAACTATCATAGCACCCTGGTGCAAGTGCCCAAACTCTGCGCACCATGAATCCCTGAGGCTCTGGGGAACAAACTCTCTGATGAACATGTCCGAGAACTAGGTCCAAGTCAGGGAAGCAGCCTCGACTGGATTATCTATCTCATAAGTACGCCACCAATCATAAGCGACTCCCCGAAGCTGAAAGGCGGTGAAAGAAACCCCGCTAGACTCCACTATGCCCATCCGCTGAACACTTGAGGATCATATTTCTTGAACCTCTCCAGTCTATGCTGCTCGTCCTTTGAAGCAACTGACCCATTCTCGTGCTGAACTGGTGCTGCAGGCGGTACAGGAATAACCTCTAGGACCTGCTCCATCTGCACTCTTTGCTCAGGAGATCGGTCTGCGGGAGTGTTGGCCCCTCCCATGGCCTGGGATGTGGCTGCAGCGAAGGGAAGCAACCGCGCTTGAGCCAAGGTAGTGTACATGCTCATGAACTGAGCCAGTGTCTCCTGGAGTGCTGGTGTAGTAGTAGCTGTGGTAGGTGTGCCAGGTGCCTGGTCTCTGGCAAAATCTGCTGGTGGTACCTCAGCGGCGGCTCGCACAAGTGCTGTGGCTGGCCAAGTGTGCATTCTCGACCTCTACCCCGGCCCCGGCCTCTGTCGGCGGCGGCAGGAGGCGCGAGTGCCTGGTCCTCTCGTGCAGCATGTGTCCTCACCATCGGTGAGAGAATAGAAGACAGAAGTTTAGAATTGATGTCAAAATATCGTACGACAAGGAATTCAAAAGAAGTGAAGATTTTTCCTAAACAGTTACATAGCCTCTCATAGATAAATAGACACATCTCCGTGCCGATCAGCGAGACTCTAATAAATTGGCCTGTGTTTCGTGACTCCTATGAACCTAGTGCTTTGATACCAACTTGTCATGACCCTAGTTCACCGATCATGAACATGTCAAAATGGCACCTAGTCCCCACGACCAGGTAAGCCGAATATTTTGGAAAGTATAACAATTGCAAAAAAATAGAGGAAAACCAAACTAAATAACTAAAAGTAACTGTACTGGATGCCACTCTACATGTACAACTAAATAAAATAAAAGTCTAACACTATTCCCAAAGATCCAGAAAGTCACGGGCAATACAGGCTATAGAAATGTACAGTATGGCTCCAAAACTCCAGAATATTCTAACAACCGAAAGAGAGAAAACTAGATACTAAAGATAGAGTAAGAAGGAGACTCATCGACCTGCGGACGCAGCAGAACTATATCGATGTCTCCGTGGTCCTCTTGCCTTACTGATAGTGCACCTGAGTAGAGGTACCTGAATGATCTGCACATGTAAAAATCATGCGCAGGAAGGGCATGAGTACACCACAGCAGTACTAAGTAAGTGCCCAACCTAACCTTAGTTGGGTAGTGATGAAGAAGGTCAGGGCCCTACTGATATAAACATAATAAATAATAAGGTAAAGGAAACAATCTAAATAAAATCTACAACAAAAATCTGAACCAGATAAGTACCGGAGAGAAATAATAGAACGTAACGGTAACACTACAAGTAAATACTGTCATCAACCAGGATATAGTAACCGGAGATCTCTTGGTAATCCGAGGATCTCTTGATATTCTCATCATGAATACTAGGGATATCTTGGTATCTCGAGGATCTCTTGGTATCCTCATTAAGTGAGCTGGGGATCTCTTGGTATCCTCAATAAGTGAGTCGGGGATCTCTTGCTATCCCAATGCATATATAAAAACACGTGCCAGGGATCTCTTGGTATCCCGCACCTTCAATCCTGAATAAGTCAAGTACAGGGGGATCTCCAGGGAAGCCGTCCGTAGTCCCAATTTAAAGCGCACCACAACAACAACTCATAATCTCAGAATTCATACTAAACCACTACAAGTAATTGAAATTTCTAACCTAACATGCTTCAGAGAGTGCAAATAGTACAGTTAATTGTGAGGAAGGTCAGGGCCCTACCGAGATAAACATAATAAATAACAAGGTTCAGAAACAATCTAAATAAAGTCTACAACAAAAATCTGAACCGGATAAGTATAGGAGAGCAGTAATAGAACGTAACGGTAACACTACAAGTAAATACTATCCTCAACCAGGATATAGTAACTAGGGATCTCTTGGTAACCCGAGGATCTCTTGGTATCCTCATTATGTATACTAGGGATCTCTTGGTATCCCGAGGATCTCTTGGTATCCTCATTAAGTGAGCTGGGGATCTCTTGGTATCCCGAGGATCTCTTGGTATCCTCAATAAGTGAGTCGGGGATCTCTTGGTATCACAATGTATATATAGAAACACGTTCCAGGGATCACTTGGTATCCCGCACCTTCAATCCAGAATAAGTCAAGTACAGGGGGATCTCCCGGGAAGCCGTCCCGTAGTCCCAATTTAAAGTACACCACAACTACAACTCATAACCTCAGAATAAATAATAAACCAGTACAAGTAATTGAAATTTCTAAAATAACATGCTTCACATAGTGAAAATAGTACAGTTAAATAATTAAGCAAGTAAGTCAGCTAAGCATGCTTCTCTAAGCTAGCACAGGTCAAAACCTACAGTTTAAAAGAACAAGTAAATAGAAAATCCCCATGTAAATATTCCAAGTAGAAACGGGTTTACAAAAATTTTATCAAGTATGAACTCTTCACCTCACGTACGAGGCATTCAAATATTCAGAACATGTCCTAAGGGGAAAAGTCCCCCACACAAGGTTAGAAAAGACACTTACCTCGAACCAGCTCAATATCACTAGAAACCGTGCCTTTGCCACGAGTATCCGACTCCAAATGGCCCAAATATTTTCAATTCAATTACACATCATAAATAATATTGGAAACAACTGATTCCACTATTTAAATTAAAGCTAGGGCGCGAAAATAGGTAAAATGACCAAAATGCCCCTCCAACCAACGTCTCGAAATTGAAAATATTTCACATTTTCAGAACCCACGTACTCTCACAAATCTAACCATATAAAAATCTCCCAAAGCGGAGGTCAAATGCCCCCTCATAAACCAATAGTTTGGTCTATGAAGTTTTACCCCAAATTAACCAAATTTTGATCCTAAATTCGAATTCCAATGATATATTTAGCTATATAATGATGAAATATAATGAAAAGGGATCAAAGAAACGTTACCCAATGATTTTTTCTACAAAAACCACTCGAAATTGCCTTATCCCGAGCTCTCAATCGATTTTCAAACTTATGAAATTAAACCCTCGAAATTTTCTATTTCTGTCTAGACATTTCCGCTTCTGCGGACAAGGGACCTCTTTTGCGATCCCGCATATCCGGACAAAGTGCCGCTTCTGCAGCTTCCACTTACCATCCCATTTTCCACTTCTGCAGTCTATGGATCACTGAATCGATACCGCTTCTGCGGATATTCGTCCGCTTCTGCGGACCTGACCATGAGACCACGCCTCGCTTTTGCGGCCGCCTAGCCGCTTCTGTGGTTCCCAAGGCGCATAAGCGAAAATACCAGAAGCCTACTGCAAATTTTTCCTTCCAACTCCATAACTTGCCCATTGAGCATCCGAAACACACCCGAGGCCCCCGGGACCTCAACCAAACTCACCAATACCACCTAACACCTAAAACAACACCGGAAATCCAATTAAATCAAAGATTTAAGCCTAAGAACTTCAAATTCCAATAAAACACTCTTTCGATAAAAAACCTAACCAAACCTCGCCCGAAAGACCTAAAATTTTATACACACATCCCAAATGACATGACGCAGCTACTACAACTTCCAAAATTCAAATCCGACCCTCGAATCAAAAAATCGCTATCAAACCGGAAACTTCAAAAATTAAAACTTCGGCATTTCAAGCCTAAATGAGCTACGAGCCTCCAAAATATATTTCGAACACGCTTCCAACCCCGAAAACACCTAACGAATCTAACAAAACCATCAGATTTCCATTCCGAGGTCGTCTTCACACTGTTCCGATTTCGGATAATTTTTCGACACTTAAGCTCTCATTTAGGGACTAAGTGTCCCAAAACACTTAGAATCCTAATAGCGAATATCTCGGCAAACCAAAATAGCAGAAATAAACTTAGGAAAAATGGTTAATGGGGCATCGGGTCGTAAATTTCAAAAACGACTGGCTGGGTCGTTACAGAGACCTCCTTCATTTCCATCATATTTTGACAGCCTGTAATCCTATTTCTCATCTTCCCTACCAGCTCCATCAGTCGTTGCTATAACTACTTCAAACTCTCCATTGATTTGGTGGCGATTTCTTTCCATACATTGATTGGTTCCATGTCCGCTTTGTGTTGTTCCAAGTGTCTGGCCTCAGATTCAAAAATCCTTTTATATAACCTCCTATAAACTCCAACCCAGATCTCTAGTGTGTCAAAGTTCCCAACGGCTTTAAGGACCCAGGGCAATGCTCACGCTAGATGACCAAATGCTTAGAAATAGTTCAAAGGAGGTTAGAAACCAAACCAGTGTCTTTAGTTCACATGGGTCTCACATGGACTCCAAACAGTACTCACACTGAGGAGATGAAGGATATAACCTAAAGGATCTAAGAGCGGGAGTTTAAAAGTAGCAGTACATAAAAGAGACAATGGTAGCTTTGTTCAATCACAAACACCATTTAGACAATGTATTAAGTCAAATAGTCAGATAATCACATGTGACATAGAGATAGTGAATAACAATCAGGTTTGTAAAGGCTCATGACTAATTAACTGATAAACATGCTAATATTATAATAAAGATGCTAAGTTCAAGATAATTTCAAACCTAACAAAACATCATACATAAAACAGGTTAAAAGACATTAGGTTAACCTCTAAGAGGATTCACATTATTCAAAAACAATCAATCTCAGAATTAACAGTATCAATTATAGGGCTAAGAAAATCATAGGAACATAGAAGTGATAGAATCATGCTCAGAATGGACTTTAAACATGTTGGATCATAAACAAAATTCATGGATACATAGGAATAAAATGATGAAGGATAGTCACTCACTAGTTAGGCAAGAAAAGAAAGAATAACACGATAATAGTGGAGAACCCAGAATTACTTGGTCTTGGCTTTCTGCCGGCCAAGACCAGAAAAATAAGAGGGCAAAGAGAATACAGAGCCAAAAACTAAGTTTTCAGTGAGAGTGTATTGATTTTTCAGTCTCCTAAAGGGGAAATGGGAGGGGTTTATAAAGAGTATAGTATAAATATGAAACATGGTAAGTATCAAACACATAATCAATTAGGACCTAATTTTTTGGAGCAAATCTATCTATATATAAAAAGAGAAGCAAAAGAATGTAATGATGGTAAGTGGTATAACTACAATTTAACAAGTGTCATTTTTTAAGACACATCTCCAATAAAGTTGGAGTTAATTTGAAATTTAAAACTGGAACTAGAAAATAGGCAAAAAAAATTCCTCCAACGAATTCACACAAAAAAAAAGGGATACTGCCTCCCATGTTGGGCAGTTATTTTGTTTATTCGTTAGAATTGGAAATTAAGCTTCTTCTTTTTTTAAGAGTTCACATTTTATTGCAGTTACAACTCCTAATAATAAGGAGATAAACTGGGCAACAATTACAATCATTTTAATCACGATTTCAAGACAAAGCCTTCATGTTTTCCCTCTGCTGTTTCAACCAAACACATAATTTTTAGTTCCAAAGTTTCAATTGCAGTGGCGCTCAAGCCAGAGAACAAATTAACAATGGAGAAGAATTTTAACAGAAAAGATCATATGAAGGTAGAAAGTTTTTCTTTTCCCACTTTTCATTTAAAGGTAGAAAGTTTTACTATTGCAACTTGGTTAATGATTGATTGCTTAATTCAAAATCGGAATGTGCTACATTTGTGTTTAGTACAAGGAGTGGTTTGGATTGCAGGTCATAGTTTCGAAAGAACTTGGAGCAAAAAGATAAGTAAATTAGTTGATTTGTGCGAATAAGAATCTTCACCAATTCAGTATTTCTCCAATCTTTTTTTCCCTTTACTTATCTTCTTCATTTGATTGGTCATGGTTATAAGAAGTAGATCAAGTATCAAAATATAAATAATATTTTGCCGTTGCAGTATTCATCATTTTTATGTCTTTTTTCTTGTTGATAACTGTCCCTTCTATTTTCACTTTATTCTTTTCTGCTTTCTTCTATTTTTTCTTGTTTTTTTTTTATGTAGTGCAACTTAATGGAGAAAACTATTTCAATTTTATACTCATGAAATATTTTGAAAGGTAAATTGATTTTTGTAGTATTTCCAGTTATGCCTATAAAAGGTAAAGGTTCAACTTAACAATATGCCAGTGGATTATTGAACAACTATGGTAGATATTTCAATTTTTTCATATTTAAGTTGTATAAGGATTCTGCTATACAGGTTTTTAAAGATCTTTTTAAATTTTCTATGGAATGGTTACATTTGTTTTCTATGGGAGGGAAGGAAGATGATGGAAGGCTTGAAAACTATATGTATTCTTTGTAGATTAACTTGCTCATCTAAGCTGGATTTTTTACTTTCCATTTACTGGTTTTAAATATCAGTTTCAGCAGCAATACACATTTTATGTGCACTAATCTTTCTTTTGGCATTTCACAATTTTGTGAGCTGAGTTTTTAGATACACACGGAGGACTTTTCCCAAGTGGATGTTATATTGATTGTAACAAATGATATTTATGAAATAAAAATTGGATTAGCAGAATGACAACAAATTGATAGAATGAAATATTTATCATAAAGTTTTGTAATATGTATGTAATTTCGCAACTCTACTTTCATTATCTTTTTATGTTATAATAAAAATATTATCTATGTTAATTGTCGTCTATATACTATGAGAATCCAATTTGATATTATAATATTTCTATACCCTATTATAATGGTTAGGGATAGAAATGATGCATAATGCATTTGAGTACTTTTTCGCCCGTAATATAACTTAACTAATAATTTATATTTGTTTGTTATTTCTTTGTTTGACTAACTTACACTTTCTTAATTTTTCTTCAAAAATCATATTCATGTATGGCATATTTTCTACCGACACTAGGAGTCCTTTATTCTGACATATTTTTTAATCACGATTAAATATCAAATCACAATCTAAAAAGGTACAAAAATATATTTTGTAAAAATATTCAATATTAACGCATTACTTTCAAAATAAACATGATGTACATTGGTTAGTCAATAAATCATTTTTTTTGTAGATATATTTTACTTTTCCTTTTAAATTCATATTCAAGAGAATTTTCATCCATTATGGAAAATTTTGAAATCTTAGGACAAAAGTTAATAAAAATATAATATAAATTTGAATAAAAAAAGAATATTTTTAAGGTTGGGACAATTAATACTTTTATTGCTGTTTGATTAGCATACATCCAAAATTTTCTAATTTGATTGATCATTCTCCATTTTTATGCTTTGCAGTCTGATAACCATCTAAACCAGAAAAAAAAGTGCATTTCATAAACTGAATTTGTTTACCAAGAGCTCATTCTATTTTTTCTGTGGCTGGGATTTAAAGGTCAATTTCAACAATGCTTGACGGTTTGGAACCCGGTCAAAGGAATATTATATTTTGTTCTTTAACAGGAACTTCATTAATTTGTACCAACATATTGCGTAGTAGAAACAATATTTTTCAATTGCTACTAATAGATTTGTTTGAGAATATGGCCAATCATCCAAGATTGTATTTTCTTATGAATGCTTTCCTCACTGGCTATTTTTAATGGTTGCATATTTTTCCTTATGACTTGAATGTTTGAAAATGCAGTGGATTTACTTATTCATAAAATAATAGCATTTTCATGCTCCTTTGTGTCTACCATATTTTTCAAATAATATTTTTTTATGAAAAACTATATTTAACATTCACTGTGCAACGCGCGGGTACAGATACTAGCAATACATAAAAAAAAAGTTCAGTATATTAACAAAGAGTAATGACATATAATCATGCTAGTAACACTTAAAATAAGGGGATACAACAGACAATAAAGAAAATATAACATAAGAATCGATTAACAGTCGGATTTAGGGCAAAATAAGGAAAAAAATAAAGGAAACACGGTAGATTAAACAGAAATAAGAAAATTTTAGTAAAATACGAGAAAACAAAGAGTATCAATCATAAATCAGTAACGAATAAGTAAAGGTCTCAAACCCTAGTTGAGACTGATGCTTTGAATCGGAGCAGAGATGCAAGAATCGTTAAAAAAACATGTATATGGACGAAAGATCAACCAGATCTTCACAGAATAAGGGTGAATCTAACTTTCACACCTCCTTTTTCCTACACCCCTAGAAAGGATATAATAGAAGGGAGTTTTTCCAATTAAAGGACAATCGAAACGGGATTTTTTTAATTAAAAGATTCAGAGTCGCCACTTGGGAGATTTATGGTCTTCAAAGTCACAAGTTCAAATCCGAATCGAGGAAATGATTGATTCTGTATTACAGTCCGCAAACCAGAAATCCGGGTAAGGAATTCTATTAGCCCGGGAGAAGGTGTGAGGCACTCCCGAGTTCCGTGGTTCTAGCACGGTCGCTCAACTGTTATCATTGGCTTAATAATCTGATTTAAAAATAATTTTTTAACCTATGTGCATTTAACTTTAAAACCTCTTTTATTTATTTTTAAAGAAGATTTAACGTCGTATAAAACGTGTCTTTGGATCGTGCCACATGAAATACACCCGCAATCCGAAACACATTTTATCCAACGTTATTAAGATTTAGATTTGGGTCACATGAAATGTACACCCTAGTTTATGAAAGTAATATTATTAAAATAATGCGCCTAAAGCAACTACACATTTTAAACTTTAAGAGGGGCCATATAAAATTTGCTAAATGGCACGCCTGAATTCTAAGGATTTTTAAAAAATAATTAAATGAGGGCCACACATTTGAGATTTTATTTGGCGCGGCACCCCTTAATTCTAATTTTAAAGGATATTTTAACTAGATTTAAGAGGGCCACAAACTATTTGTGTTTTCTATTATGGATCTCCTCAGTTAAAATGCAGTCATGATCCACTTAAAAGCAATGTGGACTTCCACCAAGTGATATTCTATTTGCACTGCCCCAATTTGTGCATACATGACACCTTATTTAACAATAGGCCTGGGGAAATGGATTCGACCTTGACATTGGTCTAAAAATCAAGATTTCTTTTAAAAAGGAACTGGCCCAGAGGCAGGACTATGTATTACGCGAAGTCTGCTCTATCACTTTAAGTTAATTTAATGTGAAAGAAAAGAAGAAAATGCATCTGAATGAAAGCCCATTTGCTGCAAACTAACACAAGCCTGAATCCATTTGGATTTGAGCCCAAAGATGGACGCATACAAAACTCCCTTTTGGCTTCCATATTGGTAATTGTCGTGACATGGAATAATTTGACCAAAATGTTCACAAATAAAACAATCACTGGTTCATTATGCTTGAAATCAGTTTTTCGAACTAACTTCACAAAAAAATAGTCATGAAACTATAAATTTACTCAAACTTTGGCTTCATATATGTGAATGATAAATGGCAATTTGTGAAGTGGCCTAATGAATAAACATGACTCTCAAACCATAGGCTCGTGAATAAAAATGCTCACTAAAACAACGTCAATACACATACAAGCCAAACACATAACATGTCAATGAATTCAAATAAATACAAAGACTAGAACTGAATTGTCAAATAACACATTGTCAAATATTTTGCATGTTGGAATTAGTAAATGCAGTATTGAATATATGTAAAGACGTAAGGAAAGAAAAACCAGAAAAAGGTTAGTTCGCATAATAAAGGAATTAAAGCAAATAAAGGGGTAAGGATTGGGGAGAGACATGATATAAAAAAATTAAAATTATTGAGCAAGTGAATAAGATTAGGAAAATAAGGAGAATTGCATGTTGTAAATAAACGGAGAGTTACAAGCGAGTTCATATAAAAAGGAAACAGGTAAGAGGAAGTGGATGTAGCAATAAAAAAGGAAAATACGAGCGGGATAATCAAGCAATAGAAAAATAACAAAAACACGCTTATCAAGAGAGCGTAATCTAAAGATCATGGTAGAGAAGGATACTATCGAGCCACATCGATACCTTTCTGGCCATGTGTATTTTTACCTGTCGTGGTTGGTCGATGACATAGCAGGAGAAGTCAAGCCAGGGGTTGATTTGGGAAATAGGGTCGTAGACGACACTGCCGAGGCCCATGTCAAATATTGGAGGTTATGCAAAAGGATTTTTGAATCTGAGGCCAGACATTTGGAACAACACAAAGCAGACATGGAACCAATCAGTATAGGGAAAGAAATCGCCACCAAATCAATGGAGATGTTGGAATATTTAGAGCAAGGACTGATGGAGCTGGAAGGGAAGATGAGAAATAGGATTAAAGGCTGTCAAAATATAATGGAAATGAAGGGGGTCTCTTAGCAAGGGCGTATCAGCTGTTGGACATGCGCGACCTGGGGAACTTGATCGATGGAGCAAAGAAAGCCAAGCATGGAGAACATCCTTTTGGGGCCAAATAGATTGGAAATTAATAATAATTCAAGTAATTTATTCTACAATTAAATTCTAAGCTGATACGCGAAATTATATAAAATAACCAAAATACCCCTCGGGCCACACGTCTCGGAACCGGGTAAAATATATATTTTCAAAAACCTCGCACGCTCACGAGTCTAACCATACCAAACTTATCAAATTCCGACACCATTTGGTCCTTCAAATATTTATTTTATATTTTTGAAAGATTCCACAATTTTCTTCCCAAATTCCATCTCAAATCACTAATTAAATGATGAATTCAATGGTATATTCATGTACTCAAACCAAATTTGAGTTAGAATCACTTACCCCGATGAATTTCTTGAAAAACCTTCAAAAAATCGCCAAATTCCGAGCTCTCTAGGTCAAGATATCAAATAAAACCCAAAACCTCGTATTTATTGAGCACCCTATGGATTCCACCTATGCGGACCGCACAAAAATGACCCAGGTCCGCGCAAAACTAGTGTGGTCCGCGCAAAAATGATTGCGGCCGCGTAGCTTTTGCTCTGCAATGATAGGCTTTAGTATTTTGGCTATAACTTTCGCTACAGATGTCCAAATTACAATATCTTTCGTTTTCGGGAAACTAGACACGAAGGTCTACAAACTCTCATTTTTGAATCACCTCCAAATTCCTTGTAAAACAAAAGATATGAGCTTCCGAAGTAGGACTAGCGATCTGCAGGTCTTCACGATCGCAGGCCGCGTCGCCTGACCGCGCCAAGCGCTAGGCCAGCGCGCCCCTGCGCTAATAGGACCGCGGTCCGTGCCCAAATGACTGTCCCATCCATTTTCTATGTTCCGGGATGTCCGTACTCGCTCAAAACTCACCCGAAACACACCCGAGGCCCCCGGTACCTCAACCAAAAGCACCAACGCATCCTAAAACATTATACAAACTTGTTCCAATCATCAAAACACCTCGACTAACACTAAAATCATCGAGTTACATCAAATTCAAGCCTATGTTTCTTTAAAACTTCCAAAACATACATTCGGTCAAAAACCCAACCAAAACATGTCCGAATGACTTGAAATTTTGCACGCATATCCCAAATTATCTAACGAAGCTACAGTAACTTCCGGAATTCCGTTCCGACCTTTGGATCAAAATTTCAGCTATCAACCGGAATTTGCCAACATACTAACTTTCGGCATTTCTAGCCTAAATGAGCTACGGACATCCAAAATACATTCCGAATACGCTCCCAACCCTGAAATCACCTAACGGAGCTAACGAAACCATCAGATTTCCATTCAGAGGCCGTCTTCACATAGTTCCGATTACGGATCATTTTTCAACACTTAGGCTCTCATTTAGGGACTAAGTGTCCCAAAACACTCTGAATCCCAACACCGAGCTTTCCGGCAAACCAAAATAGCATAAATGAACTTAGGGGAAGCAGTTAATAGGGGATCAATGCATAAATTCCAAAATTGACCAGCCGGGTCGTTACACTAGGATAAGTCTTATAAATGGAATCAGATTTTATTAGCTACAACCAGTAGGCAAGCTTGAGTCGGGCTTCCCGTATGAATTATGTAATAAAGCAGTCTACCTCAGCCTTTTATGTTTAATTAAACCTAAAATAGTATATGCAAGTCATTCTACATTATGTGTTTTCTTTGGATTAAAGGAGGTTTATTTTAGCCCTTTAATTTATTTATATGCTCCCCCCGAACTTCCTACATGTGTTTTGTTTGTTTCCTTTGTATTTTACCTTTTGAAACCACAAATAAGCCCAACATCTCCTCCCTTTAGCATTAGTAGTCTCAAGTACCTCTAGGATTGATAGGATTGGGGCGGGTAATAGTATGCAATAAATAAACGAGACCATTCCGCGCTTTAATACCTTAACAAGGTGGGAAAGGGTAGATACATAAATGATGACCACACGATGACATCACGTGTAGCCCCTCACTGAGGAGTTATTACCGGATGTTGTGTTGGGGTGATCCATATTACTAATAAACTTAGGACCCCCTTCCTTTTGTTCTTTGTTTCTTTTAAATCTTTCAAAACGTTTATTCTTAGAAAAAATGAACTCTCTTTAATTCTTTCCGACTTTGTTTATTTCTAACATTTATGTGAAAAATCCCCTCTTATTTGAAGTCCTACTTGCCTATGTGTTATTTGCACTTACGCCAGAATAATAGTTTGGCCGGGAACCACACTAGTCGATTCTGAGGGGTGCCTAACACCTTCCCCTTGGAATAATTTCAAGCCCTTACCTTATCTCTGGTTATGCAAGTCAAACTCTTCTAAGTGTCCTAATGCACATAAATCAGTAGGTGGCCACTCTTCAATTCCAAAAACTCAATTCCCAAAAGGGAACGAGTGGTCTTCCCAAATGTCATGAACCCGATTTCGTGAGAAAAAAGGGGGCGCCGCAGAATGGCGACTCTGCTGGGGATTTCTTTTGGGCTTTTACCATTTCCATCTATTAATGTGACTTTACATTTCTTATATGCCTTTATTTCTTTAATCCCTTTAAGCATTTAATTCGTTCTCCTACTCCAAAATTGACTTGTATTTTTGTTTCTTTCCATTATTTCTCTTACTGCTTTCCTTTACTTCATCCCTTTATTACTGTTTTAAATTATTGAAATTATTACTTTATGAACGTGCAAATACGTGACAACTTATTTTAATTATTGCATAAGCATGTTTTCAATATCATATTCCACTCGTGCCAAACAAAACACCATAGCAACACTTATAATGAGTGGTTGCGCTCTTCCGATATTATCATCCCCTAAATCCGGGAAAGGCATATTTGCAGTAAAACCAGTCGATCAATGGTGTAGTCGACGTTTCTGCGCCTTTCCCCCTTGAGATGTCCGCTCAAGGGTACCAGTCTAAAACCTCATAGAAACCTTACTCTATTTAACGACGCATGCATCGTGGTCAAAACCTAGCTAAGTCAGTTATGTTTTCCGCATAATGACTCGTTAAGATGACCTTATCCAAAGTCCACTGGGGTTCCCTAAAACCAAAATGGATATCATCACGTTCTGTGCATTTATTTGGAGAACTAAGTGCTTTTATGCCAATTGTTCATATTAAATAGTCGACTCTGGTGGGGGTACGGTCTAACCCTTTTGTTTTGCAGAAAATAAAGAACGAAGTCACTAGCTTCAGTATGGTTAGCACACCCTCACTCTTGCTAGACTGGTGGAAGGGGTCTTCCATCAAATGACCAAATCAACAAGTGGAAAGAGAGGGCCGCCAAAGCTAGCAAAAAGTTAGAATATTTTGGAGTATAGTCTACTGGAATTGGAAGGGAAAGTGAGGAAGAGAGTCACCGACCGTCAAAATGCTGAGGGAAACGAAGGAGATCACTTAGAGAAGTCATTTTTACTAGAGAACCTACGTGAACTGGAGGATTTGATCAACGAGAGCATTCAACCTGAGGAAGGTCCTTCTAGGACCAAATAGATTTGAGTTTTCATTTTGCTTTATAAAAAGTAATAAGGCCAATGGCCATTAGTGACATTTTATTTCCTGTTATTTACTGTCGTTTTGGGATTCATCTACTTCTATCAATGAAAAGAGGCATCTAGCATTCTAAGTTCTCCAAATCAACTTGTTGCTACGCCTATATTGGACACAACAAGGTCCCCAAAATTAGGACATGCTTTATATTTCAAGCACAACGTATTTAAATATTGCAACATTTTTCCTAATGATACTTAATGACTTGTTACCTTTTATTTTACTTTTTGTTTATTCCCCTCCCAAAGGTTAGTTTGTGAATTCTGTAAACATCATCATAGTTTACAAGATCCAGGGGCCCTCCACCTACTCCTTCTCTTATTCCTGTCAGGCACAAAACAGAGAAAAAATAGAAGATTCGAACAACTCAACTGAACGGGTAGAGGTCACTCGTGGTACTCTAGTCCCCAAGGAAAATGCATCCCAACTAGAACAGAAGCTTTTGAAGTTCCATAAGGAACTTGATCATGTCCAAAATCTAGCAAATATGTCATTTCCCTCACCAATCCAGAGGTTACTTTCCCAAATACTCAGAATCCTGTACCTCCACAAAACATCCCAATGCAACAAAACCATCCCGCTCCTCACCACCACTACAATACCTGTTGTACCTCAAATAACACCCCACTACTCATCCCAAAACTCTAGAACTCTACATGTGACCACTGCTACACCCAACACAATACCCCATCTACGTGGAGACTGTGCCACACTCCACCCAGCCCATCTCAAGCACACCCGAGTCCAATGATAAGGACTTGCTCATCCGAAATCTAGCCAAAGAGGTTAAAAAGTTGACCTGTAGAATCAAGACGTTGAAGGTAGTAAGGGTATTGAGGGGCTAAACTCTGAAGAACTTTGCATAAAGCGCGATGTCGAACTGCCCGAGGGCTTCAAACCTCCCATGTTCGAGATGTTTGATGGTACATGGGATCCCAGGTTCCACTTGAGAACATACTGTGACTAGCTGGTCGGAGTGGGAAGAGATGAGAAAATCTGCATGAAGCTTTTCATGAGGAGCTTGAAGGGAGATGCCTTATCTTGCTACATTAGCCAGGATCCGAAGAAGTGGTCGAGCTGGATAAATATGGCGTCTGATTTTATGGATATATTCAGGTTCAACACGAAGAATGCACCATATCAGCTTAATCGTCCTAGATCAGGTGTTCTTCTATATCAAATTCCTTCACTTAGAAAGAAATGATTGGACAGCCTCCACAGTGTGCATTTTTTTACATGGTTCGCCTGCTCTGGGTGTTCTCATTTTGCCAAATATTCCTTGATGTCATGGAATCATGGATTTCCATTTCTCACTTCTTTGATAGGAGCACAGTATGCCGACTGATTGTGGATTCTTACCAGAATGGGATCGATAAAATTGTTAGCAGGATGTTGTATTATTGAGGACAGGGTTGCCAATGCGTCTACAAATTCATTTTGGATTTTAGGGACATGCCGGAACTCTATCTTTGCGAACCTCTTCATCATCTCTTGTACGTGATGTATATTTGGCAGTATCTTGGTGTTTTTTGTAGCCCACTCTTCTTGTACCTGATGCACCTATAAGTTTGAGTTACCGATTACCAGTAGTTCTTGAACATTCATGTCGATAGCCAAATTGAGCCACATGATGCAACCCTCATATTCTGCCATATTGTTGGTGCATGGAAACCTAAGCTTTGTGGATACCAGATAACGTTGACCTGTCTCTGACACCAAAACTGCTCTAATACCCACTCTTTTGATGTTTGCAGCTCTTTCGAAAAACATTCTCCAACTATCGTAGGCTTCAATAATGACCTCTCCTACGAATGACACTTCTTCGTTAAGGAAATGCATTTTTAGTGGTTCATATTCTCCTCCTACATGATTTTCAGCAAGATTATCTGCCAAGGATTGTCCTTTGACTGCCTTTTAAGTTACGTGGATGATATTGAACTCACTCAACAATATTTTCCACTTGGCCAGCTTTCCTGTAGGCATAGGGTTTTGAAAGATGTATCCATCCTTGGTATGAGGTATGTGGTATAGGCATAGAAGTAGTGCCTAAATTTTTGAGATGTCGATGTCAGAGCACAGCAAGTGCGTTCAACAGAGAGTACCATTCTTCATAAGGTGTAAACTTCTTACTCAATTAAGATATGGCTTGCTCATTTCTTCCCATCTGGTCATGTTGTCGCAAGACATAACCGAAAGCCCCATCTAATACAGAGAGGTATAGTAGTAGTGGTCTACCAAGCTCTAGCAGGACTAGCACTGATGGTGTGGACATGTATTACTTGATGCTATAAAAAGCCTTCTGACAATCCTCGGTCCAATAGGTTGCATCATACTTCTTCAGCATTTTGAAAATTGGTTCACATATCACTGTGGACTGTGCTATGAAGCAGCTGATGTAATTGAGGTGTCCCAGGAAACTCATCACGTCCTTCTTGTTCTTCGGTGGTGGTAATTCTTGGATAGCTTTAACCTTTGATCGGTCTAACTCGATTCCTTGGCAGCTGACGATGAATCCCAACAATTTTTTGGCAGGAACCCCGAATGCACATTTTGCGGGGTTTAGTTTTAAATTAAACTTCCATAGCCAGTCAAAGAACTTCCTCAAGTCTGTAGTGTGATCCGTGGCCATCTTGGATTTGATGATGATGTCGTCAACATATACCTCGATTTCCATGTGTATCATATCATGGAAGATTGTTGTCATGGCCCCCATATAAGTGACCCCAACATTCTTCAGACCGAATGGTATCATTTTGTAGAAATACACTCTGTATGGTGTAATGAAAGCTGCTTTCTCTGCGTTTTCTTCGTCCATCCAAATCTTATGATAACCCACGAGGAAATCTTCAAAGGATTCGAGTTCATGCTTGGCACAATTGTCAATCAGAATGTGTATATTGGGTAGTGGGAAATCTCCCTTGGTACTTGCTCTATTTAAATCCCGATAGTCAACACACACCCTGACTTTTCCATCTTTCTTTAGAACCAGTACAAATGTTGGCTAACCACGTTGGGTACTCCACTACCCAAAGGACTTTGTCTTTGATATGCTTAGTGACTGCCTGCTTTATTTTTAGGCTCATGTTAGGTTTGAACTTTTTGAGTTTCTTACTTCACTAGCGTACACGTTGGATTGGTAGGAAATTTATGAACCACTATGGATGTGCTCAGACCGTTCATGTCGTCATATGAAAATGCAAACAAATCCTCATATTCTTTCGGGAAATGAGTGTATTCTTCTTTCTTTGACGGCGACATGTGAATACTTATGCGACTTTCTTTGATAGTTTCAGAACCCCCCAAATTGACTATCACGGTTTTGTCCAGGTTGGACTTAGCCTTATTCTTAAAATTCTCGACTTCTCTAATAACTTCCTCAGGTATCTAATATTCTTCTGTGTCACTATCCTTATGTTGTGTTATCTCATTACATGTCACAGTCGTTGGTTAAATAAGAAATAGTAATGTTGTAGAAGAAAAGTATGAAAGATAACGATAATAAAATATCCAATTATTTGATAAATGTTGAAACGTTAAAAAAAATTTCATCTAGATGACTTTAAAACTGTGTTTTCCGAAACCAAAATACTGAAAGAAAGATTTTTTAAAACAAAATTCTCAAACGACTTGTTTTTTTTAAATATCATCAGTAGCCATGCTACCCTGGGACTCTTCTGGCCCTAGATGTTGTGGCGGTCTATTTCCTGAGAAATGCTCCCATCTCCATTACCTAAATGATAAGCCCTTCTTCATCCTCCTGCTAAACCATCACGTTACAATCCATATCTTTGTCTTCAAAGAACTAATTCCTTAGCCCAGCCAAAGCTTCTTTTTCTTCGGATCCCCATATTGTATCGGCCTGATGAATGGTCTGACTTAGATGTGGCACTGGTTGCTCAAGAGGGTAATAGGGACCATACTATGGTGGCGACCAATCATCATATTCTTTCCATGTGTATGGATATCCAAGCCCAAAAGTTGTACCATGGCGTTTCAACTATATTAGTTGGGTAATTCCCTGGAGTTTCCTCCCAAGCCCTTTGCCGGGTTTATACCCTGACCATGCTAGTATGATTTCTATTTTTCTGCTCCACCATTTATCCTTCTCAATTGCATTGACACGGTTGATGCGGCAATAAGTTTCCTCACCCAACTTCCTTTTGTTCTCTACGACTGGAAAGGTTTGATTGGGGTAGATGGGATAACTCCCATCTCTATGAATGATTACCTCATGATGATTCCATTCAAATTTCACAGCTTTGTTCAAAATGGAGGAGATAGCCCTAGCAGCATGTATCCAAGGTCAGTCCAATAACAGATTATAGGAGGCGGACATGTCTGGCACCTGAAATTCCACATCGAACAAAGTAGGACCCGTCTGCAAACATAAATTGATTTCCCCAATCGTGGCTCTTAGTGACCTATCGAAACACCTTCACATTCATAGTTCCTGCTCGCATTTCATGCAAACCCTTGCCTAACCTTTTTAGAGTTGTCAGTGGACAGATGTTAAGGTTGGATCCTCCATCTATCAAAACCATGGCAATGAACTTATCCTCGTATTGTACTTTGATATACAATCCCATGTTGTGGCTAAATCCCTCAAGTGGAAACTCGTCTTTGTGAAAAGTGACCTTGTAGCTTTCCAGTACTTGCCCTACCATGTTGGCCATCTCTCAACTAGTGATGTTGTTAGGCACATAACCTTCATTTAACACTTTTATTAACGCCTTCCTATGCATCTTAGAATTTTGTAGCAGCGATAGAATGGAAATCTGAGCCAGTGTTTTGTTTAGATGAACAATAACAGAGTATTCGCTTGGCTATACTTTACTCCAGAGATCATCTAGACTAGTTTCAATGGTGGGATGGTGGAAGCAGCTTCATTTCTTGTTCCGCCTAAATTGTTAGGTGTATAGATTCTTCCAGTTCTGGTCATCCCTTGCGCAACACCAGATTCTTCCATTTTTGCTTTTCCTTTTCTCCTAGATTCGGCAGTGTAATTCCAAGGTATAGCATTAGAATTGAAGTTTAGTATGGATGCCACTGTCACAGTGAAGGGTGTGGGTACTTCTACTTCAAATGGAGTAGGTGTAGTTGAAGGTGTTGTCGCTTTGATTTCAAACGGAGCTGATGTGGCTTCTTCAACTTTGACCGATGGCTATATTTGTACCCGAATAAGCCCAATTGACCCTTTAGAATCCCAATCTTCATTAGTTTCTATCACATTTACTCCTTTACCCATATAATTTGGGAGGGGATTGCTGGGGACATAAGGTACGGTTTTTTTTGCTTGTTAGACTGTATCAATCAAGGTCTGAATATTATCTTTCAGAGTGTGGCATTCATCAATAGTATGCCCCTTCATGCCAGAATGGTATGCACGTGTTTTTTTTAGGTTGACCCATTGGGAGGAATTTTCTGTGGCAACAACGGGAATAGGAGTAACATATCTGGCAGCCTTCAGTCTTTCATATAGTTGGTCGATGGGTTTAACAATAGGAGTGTATTTTTTGGGCGGACTGCGATTGACATTTGGTCTGGGTTTTTGATAGTTTTGACGGGTGAGATGTGAATGACAATAGGTTGGCTGGGTATTATAAGTATGGTAGGCGGTAGCGGTTTGAGGATATTTAGGAGGTGAAGGTTGGTATGTGGGTGGAGGTGTTTGGTATGTGAGCAGAGATTTTTGACCTTGGGCTACCACTACTGCCCATATTTCTTTATTATTTGATATACCCCTGACTGTAATTCTTTGTTCGTACCATGCAATGCCTCAAAATTGGTGTAAGGCCCCGTGAAATCCCTACTCGAAAAACCCGGATCCCGTGGTGCCAAGTCCAGAATGCGGTCGCATAATCGAAATGCGGACCGCATATCTGCCGCAGAGTGAGGCTGAATATTGGTTAAAATTGAAGTCAGCTATGCGGTAAAAATGCAATCTCAGAATCGAAATGCGGACCGCATAGTCGTCACATATTTTCCTTTGAATTTTGCGAGGGTCAGTTCTGCGGTGCTCTTTGCGGCCGCAGAACATGAATGCGAACCGCATTCTTACCGCAGATTGAGTCAGAATGTTTAGTTTTTGGGGAGCATTCTACGGTCCATTATGCAGACCACATGTTTACTCTGCGATCGTAAATGCGACCGCATATTTGACTCGGGGCTCCAATTTTCTAATTTTATCACTCGACCCCATGTCTATATATTACACCCTACCCTTCATTTTAGGCTTATTTTCTGATACATTTAGAGAGACAAAAGAGGTCCTAGTGGGAGAAGGGGTTCTTCATCAATATTTCTACTAAAGCTCTTGCTTAAACCTTGAAGATTTGTCAAGAAAGGCACCTTGGTCATCTTCCTAAAAGGTAAGGGTCTATAATCCAAGCTCTTAATTTCTAGATATAACTAGGATAGACCATTAGAAGTGTAATTGATGAGGATAGAAGTGGATATCTTTCATGCATGAGTTCTTAAGAGTATTTTGTTTGGTCTTGAGCTAAGGATGGGATTGAGGGATGGTAGGATCTTTCACAAAATGATTTTAAAAGCATGATACCCACTTAATGTTTGAAAATATGCTCAAATGAACTAGAAATATGATCACCTCTCTAATTTGTGGTTCGATTTGTCATGTTCCTAAGAGATTGATGTTGCTAAGAGTCTCGGAGTATAGTAGGACTTACGGAAAGCTCAATCGAGGTATGTAGGCTAAACTTTCTCTCTCGGAAGTGAATTCCATATTTGTTTGTATGTTTAAGTGTGGTTTACCTACCAACATTGTATAGTCCTGAGTCGCCTCTTAAAAGAAGTTTAGCATGCTAATTGGGTGAGAAGAATTGCTCTGTTTAATGCTCCTAGTTGCTATTGTGTGTATTAAATTACATGGTTGATTATGTCTACTTGGTCTACTTGTTGATGAGATGTAATGACATAAGGAAATGAATTGAATAAGGAAGTGTGAAACAAATATAAAATAAGTCTCAAATCTTATGAACTAACTTCCAAAAGTAGACTGGCCTAAAGGTCTTGTACCCAAACTATGCCCGTAAGAAGCTGTTTTATATAATGTTTTGCCTCATATATACGATCAATGTGTAATATAATTGTTGGTTGGTATATTCCTCTTGGGAAGAGTCCCTTATGCTTGATGATTCTATTTCTGTTAAATTTGAAAATACATAATTTTCGGAATATTTGGTACATTGATATTGGTTGGTGATCTTTGGAAATAAAGGGATGAAAATGTGAAAAACCGAATACGGCCACCATGCTAGGAATAAAGAATCTTGTGAATTGCCAAATGAGCCAAGGAAATATTGTTGTTGTTGGTGACTGGAAATACTAATTAAAATCTATAAATTGTGAAGGATATTGAGGTAAGCATGGTTGCGTTAATGATATATTCGTATACTTGTATTAATACTATAATTGTGTGCAATACTAAATTGAATCAAATATGTTTTCGGGAGTATCTTTAGCAACACCGAGGAAGTGTGGGTAATAAGTCTCATTCTTGAAACTACACGTACCGGTGTAGGGGTGCATCAAGCTTATTCCCCTTAACAGGGATGATCTTGGCAACATTGTAATTTGGTAACGTCAACCCACACAGCATATGTGGAAAGGCAGCTTAGCCGATCGTGCCGTTATCGGACGCCATGCGGCACACATGGTGGTATAGTGCTGGAAATCAACAAATCTGGAAATTCGATACCTGGGAAATTAAAAACTAGAAATTTGTGATTTGGTATATGTTTCTAAAAGGGATGACTTAGCTGATCGGGTCTTGATCGGACTCCGTGCTAACAAAGACGGTGGTAAAACTTATATTGGTGCTAGAGATTTCCCAACCAAACAAAAATTATATATATTATATTTATAAAGTAGAGGACTAACATGTTTCAAAATTTGGTGTTAGAATATTGTTGATCTTGACTTATTATTTGTGGATTCTTTGCTTGTATGGATATTCTATTCTAAAATAGGACTTTTAGCCTTACATACTAGTGCTATTCAACAGCACTAATGTCCCTTTTGCTGGGGGCGCTACATTCGTGTTATGATTGTAGGTTGTTCTATAGCAGGTACTTCAGTCCACCGGTAGTAGCACCTCCTCTACTTTTTTCAGCTGTGTTGGTGAGCCCCACTCCATCCCGGGGTCATGTTATGTATCTTTTGTTCATTTTCCGAATACATTTTGAGGTAAAGCCATAGCCTTGTTACTGGCATTTCTCTGCTTCTCTTATCTTGTGTTTAGAGGCTCCGTAGACTATTGTGGGTGGTGGCTGATGTTGGGAGTCCGGGCTAGAACTTTTGGTACTTGATAAGCATGTTTTTCACTTAAATTTGTAAACTAGTAATATTTTGAAAACTAAATGAAGCAACTAGCAAGATTGAAATGAGGGTTGCTAACGACAGATTTCTTTACGTTTATTAATTGGGATAATATCCCCTCTTTATTTATGAACTAGCTTGGGTAGAGTAAAACATAGCAGGCTTGCTCAGTCGGGTTTACTCGTTGAGCGTCGGTCGTGCTCCTCGAATTTTGGGGCGTGACAATTGGTTACCATCCCGCTCTTGATCCCTTCTTTAATCTTTTCCCCGAGTTTGATGACATCGGAGAATTTGTGGTTTTCGATGACCATTAACATTTGATAGTATTGTCGATCTTGTGCCCTAGCGAAAAATTTGTTCATTTGCTCTTCTTCCAATGCCGGCCAAACCTTTGCAGCTTCTGACCTCCATCGAGTAGCATACTCGCAAAAATTTTCCATTGGTTTCTTCTTCAGGTTCTGTATGTAGAAGACGCCCGGTGCATTCTCTATATTAAACCTGAATTGGTCCATGAAGTTTGATGCCATGCTTACCCAATTAACTTATTTCTTGGAATTTTGACTTATGTATAGAGATAGGGCATCTCCAGTTAGACATCTCATGAAGAGCTTCGTGCGAATCCTTTTATCCTTCCTAACCCCGCGAGTTTGTCATAGTATGTCATTAAATGTGCCTTTCGTTCACCTATTCTGTCAAATATCTCGAACTTAGGAGGTTTGTAACCCTCCAAAAGTTCTACGTCTATTTGAATACACAGATCTTCATAATTCAAACCATCAATAATTTTGCCTCCTTCAACACCCTGGACGTGGCTTTTGAGTTCTTGAGCTCTTTTGCCATATTATTAATGAGCAGGTCATTCTCGGTGGTTTCTAGAGTGTATGAGATGGGTTGAGTGGAGTGGGGTAAGGTTTCAACGTATATGGAATTATTTTGATGGGTGCTGGGGGTTGCAGTGTAGTGGTGATCATTAGTTGAATTTTGTGGATCGGGGATAGGTTGTGCGGAATTCTGAGGAGTATTGTAAGTGGTTTGCNGGCATTTCTCTGTTGCTCTTATCTTGTGTTTAGAGGCTCCGTAGACTATTGTGGGTGGTGGCTGATGTTGGGAGTCCGGGCTAGAACTTTTGGTACTTGATAAGCATGTTTTTCACTTAAATTTGTAAACTAGTAATATTTTGAAAACTAAATGAAGCAACTAGCAAGATTGAAATGAGGGTTGCTAACGACAGATTTCTTTACGTTTATTAATTGGGATAATATCCCCTCTTTATTTATGAACTAGCTTGGGTAGAGTAAAACATAGCAGGCTTGCTCAGTCGGGTTTACTCGTTGAGCGTCGGTCGTGCTCCTCGAATTTTGGGGCGTGACAATTGGTTACCATCCCGCTCTTGATCCCTTCTTTAATCTTTTCCCCGAGTTTGATGACATCGGAGAATTTGTGGTTTTCGATGACCATTAACATTTGATAGTATTGTCGATCTTGTGCCCTAGCGAAAAATTTGTTCATTTGCTCTTCTTCCAATGCCGGCCAAACCTTTGCAGCTTCTGACCTCCATCGAGTAGCATACTCGCAAAAATTTTCCATTGGTTTCTTCTTCAGGTTCTGTATGTAGAAGACGCCCGGTGCATTCTCTATATTAAACCTGAATTGGTCCATGAAGTTTGATGCCATGCTTACCCAATTAACTTATTTCTTGGAATTTTGACTTATGTATAGAGATAGGGCATCTCCAGTTAGACATCTCATGAAGAGCTTCGTGCGAATCCTTTTATCCTTCCTAACCCCGCGAGTTTGTCATAGTATGTCATTAAATGTGCCTTTCGTTCACCTATTCTGTCAAATATCTCGAACTTAGGAGGTTTGTAACCCTCCAAAAGTTCTACGTCTATTTGAATACACAGATCTTCATAATTCAAACCATCAATAATTTTGCCTCCTTCAACACCCTGGACGTGGCTTTTGAGTTCTTGAGCTCTTTTGCCATATTATTAATGAGCAGGTCATTCTCGGTGGTTTCTAGAGTGTATGAGATGGGTTGAGTGGAGTGGGGTAAGGTTTCAACGTATATGGAATTATTTTGATGGGTGCTGGGGGTTGCAGTGTAGTGGTGATCATTAGTTGAATTTTGTGGATCGGGGATAGGTTGTGCGGAATTCTGAGGAGTATTGTAAGTGGTTTGCGGGTACTGAGTAGGAAGATATTGGTGTTGAGGAGGAGTTCGTATTGGTGGAGGGTTAGGATTTTGGGGAGGTGTTATGTATTGATGAGGTGCAGAAGGACTTTGTGGACATTAGTTTGGTGGATTTTGAGGACGTACTGGGTTCTAGGCATTTTGCTGGTTAATAGCTGGGACGTTTAAGGTGAGGGAGAGGTTTTCGAAGTTGCAAACCTGCTCAAGATCTCCTTGTAATTCAAGTATTTTCTGTTCCAACTGTAGGACTAAATTATTTTATGTAGGAGTCCACCGACCATCTAAAGTTTCCACATTCTCAACATGTGTAGCGTTGTCTTTCCTAACACCACTCATATCATCCATCTTTCCTTTGATTTTTTGATCACTTGGACGAGAGGAGGTGGAGGACCTCTTGATCTGGTATGATATGCTAATATGCCAGTATGCACGAACCAACCTTAGGGGATGGGAATAAACAAATAAAGAAAAGAAGAAAAATAAAGGGTAAACAAGTTAGTGAGGAGTATTAAAAGGTTGGTTGCAATATTTAAACACATATTGCGGAATTATAAATTCGCGTCCTTACATGGGGACCTCAGTGTGCCCGAGGTATGCGTATGTGACATATAGATTTGGAGAAAAACTGATGCCAATAACTGTGTCATCTCATTAATGTGAAAAATAAACTAAATCTCTAATAAAACGACAATAATAATAAAGAGTTACTAATGGCATGCGCCTTATTACAACCAAAACCTATATTGGGTCTAGAAAGCAAGTAAAACCTAATTTCTAATATATTTGGCCCCAGAAGGACCTTCTCCATGATTGGCTTTCTTTGCTCCATCGATCAAGTTCCCCAGGTCACGCATGTCCAACAACAGATATGCCCTTGCTAAGAGACGTCCTTCATTTCCAACCATATTTTGACAGCCTATAATCCTAATTCTCATATTCCCTTCCAGCTCCATCAGTCCTTGCTCTAAATACTCCACCCTCTCCGTTGATTTCGCTTGATAGTATCCTTCTCCACCCTAAACTTTAGATGCCACATGTGTTGGGCCTCACACTTGTATTGAATGGCATCACGTTTAAAATCTGCTTTGTAATGACTCATCTTGGAGACTCACGGTATGACTTGTTTTCTCCCGGCCTGCCTCGTGACCCTAATAAGAGTATAAAGATAGATACCCCTCAAACCGATCAATACCAAACGAGGAACATCTGTTGACCTGATGATAAATTCGCTCGTAGGGAACCATTCAAACGTCCAAAGAATTTTGTCAAAGGTCAATTTGCTAAAGAAGTGCACCCAATCCACAACATTTTCCAGTTGTGCAAACTTATCTGGGATGAAAGTCATTCTTTTTGGATGGTGGAAAGCTATGTGTTCATTCCACGGTCGACGAGGAAATTCCCGACTCTACTGTCCTCTTTAAAAATATTCTAACAACCATATCTGTAGTAACAAGTTACAACCCTCAAAATGTCTGAATCCCTTGCAGCGGTCCAAAGCTCGGTATATATCTGCCACGATCATTGGGATGATACAGTGAGTCTGTCCCTCAATTCCTTCCATTAGGCCCTTAGTAACCATATCTAAATGGGTATGAGTACTTTCCCTTTGCATTAGTAATCTAGGATCCCTAGAAAATAGACAATGAACACGAAAACCCGACGGTGGGTCCAAACCAACAAAGTAATAATGAACTCATCATGGTAAAGGCGATAGGATTTGCTATTTCTGTAGCGTGCGTAGAGGTAGTCGAATGGTAAGTAGGACTTCTCAAGCAGGTTAACTCATCATTCTTTCTGAAACCTATCATTTTCAGAAACCCTCGGGAAGTGTGATTCTCAGGTACCAATAGACCAAGGCGATCCCAAGGAAGTCCAACACAGCCCCCTATTTCCTTAGAAAGGGAGTCATCTCTATATCACCAAAATGGAAAACATCTCTCTTTTGATCCCAGAACATAGTAACGGTGTCACGCCCCAAAAACCAAAAAGCGCGACCGACACTCAACCATGTAAACCCGACTGAGCAAGCCTGTTAGGTTTAATTTTACCCAAGTTATTTCATGAATAAAGAGGAGATGAACTCCATTAATCATAGCTTGTACATGTTTCATTAACACTTCCATTTTAGTTACATTAGTAGTTTCAATCATAATGTCCAAAATACTACATTTTTTATAGTTATGATGATGAAAGACATATATGCCAAATACCAATACTTCTAATTTAATTTCCAGCATCAAACACCACCCACGGTCTGTCTACATAGCCTCTAAATACAACTGAAGAGTAAAATGGAAATTCCGGCAACAAGGCTCCGGCTATACCTCAAATGAATAATACACAATAACTAGATGACACAGGACCCCGAAATGAAGTGGGAATCACCAAGTTAGCTGGGAGGAACATACCGCTATCTCTGATCGCTGCTGCCTACTATGGAAATACCTGCATCTATTAAAGATGTAGCATCCCCGACAAAAAGGACGTTATTACTGTCGAATAGTACTAGTATGTAAAGCTAAAAATCATTTTTCAAATAAAATAACTATACAAGGAAAGGAATGGCACAGAAACGACAAATTTCAATCGATTGTATCCAAATATGCAATTGAAACATATTAATTAACTCCTTTCGAATTTGCTAAAGCATTGCATATTTTAGTTTGGGGAGATCTTTAGTACCGATAATACCACAAGTCGCGATATCATTGTTCACAATGCCACAGTACTCTTGGTACGGAGTCTGATCTTGGCCCGATCGGCTAAGCCACCTTATTTGAAGTTGTAACCACAATCACATTTTGTATCATAGTTTCCAACACGATTTACCACCATATGTGTGGCATGGCATCCGATCTCGGCCTGATCGACTAAGCCACCTTACCTTTAATGCCGTGTGGTTCGATGTATCCATATTTACCACCAATATCATCCCAATATTCCACAATCCACCCTACACCGGCACATATAGTTTTGGGGTTAGGTTATTTCAACCTACCCTTCCTCTGTTACTATCGATCTCCAAAAAATATTGTTATATATGTACTTCTATTATTTGGATTTGCACACAAAGGTAAAACACATACACTTATAGGAATGCAATCATCTCAGAATCCTTCACGTTGTACAAGTCTTTATCAACATTTCCAACCTCTCACAATAGCAATATTCCCTTGGCTCTTTGGGCTTTTCACAAGTTTCCCTATTTATGGCACTATGGCACGTTTCACATTCAATACTTTCACTTCTTTTATGTTTCAAGGATCATCACTAATTACCAACGTATAACATATTTCAGAAATCATATATCTGAAGTTCATTTACAAATGAAACTATAAACACAAACATAACCGATTCAGTTAATTCCTCAGTTCACAAATCATTTCTACCATTTATTTCCTAATTCTTGGCACTTGGGCTCATGTTACATTTGGAGTCTTTTTCCCTTTTTCATTCGTTCAATAACACCATCTTCCACATTGATTGGAACCAACAAGTAATGAATTGCACACATAATATAAGGAGCATGTAGGATCATAATTCACGTTTTCAAGTAGCATGGTGACATGGTAACACATAGAACAATTAGGGAACAGAAACCTTTCAACATATCACATTAAGTAATCAATTCCATCTGATCAAGTAAGGGACTCGTACCAAGTATTCAAACACCAATGATTTGATTCTAAGAAGAATGGAGTCAGCCATACGTACCTCAAAAAGCCTTTAGGTAGATTCCACATTTTTGAAGTTATCTTTATAGTCTATCACCGGGTAAACACACTCAATCAAAGCATTTAGTACACATATGGGCGTCTAGGACTAATAGTTTCATCGAGTCTTCCTTACCCAAATGGGTATGCTAGTCTTCATTTAAGTTACGACTCGGAGTCATACTATTTTACTATTGAATCCATATATTAAACATCTATATTTTTATGTAAGGCTCATTCAGAATGGTCAAGCTTTACGAGTTCATCCGGTGTAACCCGGAGAGTGTGAATTAGGAATTTTTAGCCGATTATACTTAAACTTACAGAATCATTATAGAATTCATTTTTTGAGCGGTAAAGTTTAGCCAACATACCTTGTTGAGCTTTCCTTAAGTTACAGCAATGCCCCAGTACTTCTAGCGATAATAATCTATAGGAAGATAGCAAAAATTGATTAATAATTAGGAACACCCCCATTGTGCAACTCTCTTAGAGATTTCATCGAACACCTAACATGTGAAATAGACTTCATGGTCCTATACTTGAAACCCCTTCTTTCCTAAACTAATTTAAACAAGAAACTACCCAAGAATAGTCGAAAATTCTACATACTACAACCTAGTGCACATGCATGGCTTATTCCTAACCCTACCATATATTTTAACTCATAAACTCTTGCATTAAAGCTCTAGGAGTAGGACTTACCCGGATGGATGATAATCTAGTGGCTTGCTTCCTTGATTGTTGAATATTTGAACAAGATTGGGTGATTTGGAGTGCTAGGTTATCTCTTTATCTCTCTATATTATTTTTTCTTCTCTGTTAAATCAGTAGAAAATGACCCCAAATGAAGACCTTAAGCCTATTTATTAAATTGGGGTTGGGTCATGAAAATAGGAAGATTAACCCTTCGAATTCAACTATTTACACGATAATGATCTGCATATTGGTATGTTTTCTCCAGATGATGCACAAATCATGATTGTGTCCATTAGGATAATGGAAATCCCAGCGGACTTTGGACATGGTTTGTCACAGTGAGTGATTGCGCGGACATCTTTCTAACTCACACTAGGTTTAGACATGATGCATGCACAACTGATTTTAGAATAGGGTTTCTAGGAGATTCTAAACTGGTACCCTCAAGCGCATAACTTGAGATGGAAAGGCACGGAAACATCGATTGCACCGCTGATTGACTAGTATTATCGCAAATAGGCCTTTCCAAATTTAAACAATGATTTAAGGAAGAGCGCAGATACTCATCAAGTGCCGCTATGGTATTCATACACACGAGTGGAATATGATGTTGAGCATGCTTTATGCAAAAATAAAATAACATATTGTCAAGTATTTTACATGTTGGAAGAAATAAATTTAGTATTGAATACATGTAAAGATGTAACGCAAGAAAAACAAGGAAAAAGTTAGTTCGCATAATGAAGGAATTAAAGAAAATAAAGGGGTAAGTATTGGGGAGAGACATGATATAGCAAAATTAAAATTTTGGAGCAAGTGAACATGACTAGGAAAATAAGGGGAAATGCATGTTGTAATTAAATGGAGAGTTTCATGCGAGTTCATATAAAAGGAAACAGGGAAAAAGATGTGCATGTAACAATAAAAAATGAAAATACGGGCGGGATATTCAAGTAATAGCATAAAAACCAAAAATACGCTTATCGGGAAAGACTAATTAACAAAGATCATGTTCGTTTATGGTAAGAGCCTAAAAATATACCCAGCTGAGTCACCATGCTGTTGTTCCGCCTTTTTCTTGCGAAATCGGATCTTGACATTTTGACAGCTCCTTTTGAAAGAATAGGCAAAGATATTTGTTCTTAGAGTCGCCACCTAATGGATTAAGGTGTGTTAGGGAACCTATATCAAATAATTCAGATTATACCAGTTTGCACCACCAGAGATTGGGCAAAGGCTCAAATTACCTTGAGGTGAAGGTGTTAGGCATCCCTTGAGGTCCATAATGGTGGGTTCCGGCCGAACTTAAATTATGCGAATTAGTCTATGTGATCAAAGCTAAGAAACAAGGAATTAATAAAACATGAATAATCGATTGAAAGACAAGGAAAAGAGGGTGGGTCTTCAATTTTTTAGCCTAAAGGATCACCCCGTGCAAGATAAATAATATTTCGTAGCTCCCTCGGAATGGGGTGTTGCTCATATTATTCAGCGAGCACAGGCTATCATCCCCTACTACCTAATTACTATCTTTATATTGGTAACCTCAAGCATACTAATCATTTATAAGTCGTGCACTATGCGTGCATTACTCGTCCCATGTCTATGGTCCAGGCGTTTTTGGACCTACTAGTTGGGTGGTTCTAGACTAGGCCTAAGGTTCTCAAATGTTTAAAATACTAGGCGACAAACAAAACAATTAGGACTTTTCTAATAAAAGCAGATATGGTCTCAGCAATAACCTCTGCATATAAACAACAAATGCACGCAATTGATTTAGCGGGCTTTATTAATCTCGCTCTCCTGTGGGCAGGATATCTATGTGATAAAGAGGCGAGCAACAATATGTAGATTCAGTTCTTAATGCGAGTATTAGAGCCTATGGATTTTCCCACGGATTTTAATTCAGTACAATATCAAGGCATTTTAGGAGTTAATGAATGACAGTAAATCACAATAGTATGTCCAGAATTATTATTAAACCCTATAGGCATGATGTCTAAGTGATTGACAGTGATAGTCGGATTCCGAATTAGTTAATAGAATCCTATAGGCTTGATTTCTGGTTTTAATCTTATAGTTATGATTTCTTTCTTTAATCATAAGCATGATTTCTAGCACTGATCTGATTTTTAATCCTATAAGCATGACTTCTAGAATTGAGCAGTATATGCCCAGAAATTTATACACATTAATCCATAAAATAGCTAAACCAAATATTGATCTTATGGGCATGGTTTCCAACACACAAGTATTGGACAAATTGATACACCTAAAGGCATGATTTATAATGGATCATAGCATTACTCCTTTAGGGAGGATTTCTAACATGTAAACACAAAATATAACCTATAGGCAGGATTTATGAAACATAACAACATAATATGGAACTTATAAGTAGAATCAACAGCACAAATAGAGACCATATAGACAGGATTTCTACCCGACTTTGCAAATGAAAATAAGAAACCCTTCCTAATTTACAAAATAACCCAAAACTATTTGTTACAAAAATTATTACAAACCAGATTAATAAATAAATTATATAATAATGAAATAAGTTATAGAGAGCCAACAACATGCCCAAATACACCAAGGCAGCACATGCCTTCAAACCACAGCAGCTCTAAGGATTACTTTCACAGGTGCAGAATAATCACACATAGTACCCGTATCTTTGGTGTATCAAAGTTTCCAAGGGCTTCAAGGACCCAGGGAAATGCTCACACTAGATCACCAAATGCTCAGAAATAGTTCAAAGCAGGCTAGGAACCAAAACAGTATGTCAGAGTTCTCAAGAGTCTCACATGAATCACGAGCAGTGCTCACACTGAGTAGGTGAATGATAGACCCTAAATGATGTAAGAGTGGGAGTTTCAAAGTAGCAGAACATAAAACAGACAATGCTAAGGATAAATTTTAAAACAAGGTTTAAAAATAGAGAACACATAGGCAGAACTGCATTAAGAATACAAATTGTCAAGACTTACAAGGTTGTTCTCGTATAGAATCTAATGGGTTAAAGTTTGAAAGGCCTAATTAGGCTAAGTGTACATGCTAACATTTTATGGCAGCTTTGTTCAATCACATACACCATTTAGACAATATATTAAGGCAAACAGTCAGATAATTACATGAGCCCAAATGGATGCAGAACACATTAGAAGGCAAGTTATCAGGTATTTGACATAGAAAGGTTTAATAAAAATTGGGTTTGGAAAGGCTCAAGACTAATTAACTGACGAACATGATAATATTATCCTAAAGATTCTATGTTCAGGATAATTTCAAAACAAACAAAACAACATACACGAAATAGGTTAAAAGATAATTTCAAAACTAACAAAACAACATACAGGAAATAGGTTAAAAGACGTTAGGTTAATCTCTAAGAGGATTCACATTATTCAAAAACAACCAATCTCAAAACTAAAAGTATCAATTATAGGGCTAAAGGAAATCATAGGAACATAGAAGTTGTAGAATCATGCTTAGAATAATTTTTGAACATGCCGGATCATAAACACAGTTCATTGATACATATGAATTAAATAACAAAGGATAGGCACTTACCAGTTAGGCAAGAAAATCAAGAATAATACCACAATAGTTGAGAACCTAGAATTACTTGGCCTTGGCTTTCAACCAGCCAAGGCCAGAATCAAACGAGAGAGCAAAGAGAATATACAGCCGAAATCGAAGTTTTCAGTGAGAGTCTATTGATTTTTTAGTCTCATAAAGGGTAAAGGGGAGGGGTTTATATAGTAGTATAGTATAAACATGAAACATGGTAAGTATCAAACACAGAATCAATTAAGATCTAATTTTTTGGGGGCAAATAATACATAAACAAATAGTTCAGTATATTAACAGAGAATAATGACATGTAATAATGCAAATCACTTAAACTAAGGGGATACAATAGAGAATAAAGAAAATATCACATAAGAATCGATTAACAATCGAATTTAGGGCAAAACAAGGAAAAAAATAAAGGAAACGCAGTAGATTAAAAAGAAATAAAGAAAAAATTAGTCCAAATAAGAGAAAGGAAAGAGTATGAATCATAAATCATTAAAGAATAAGGAAAGGTCTCAAACGCTAGTTGAGAATGATGCTTTGAATCGGACCTGAGATGCAAGAATCATTCAAGAAAATATGTATGTGGACGAAAGATCATCCAGATCTTCATAGAATAAGGGTGAATCTATTCGTTATTGAGGTGGTTCTTGCAATAAATAGAGAAAGAACCTAAGTAATACCATAGACGAGCGTATGATAATAGAGCAACACAAAATAGGTAAGTAAATCCTTATTGATTCCACGTTTGAGCTGGAATATGAGAGATTTAGGGGTGATGATGCTAGGTTTTTAGAAGATAGGGATGAGAGATTGTCACGACCCTAGTTCACCAATCATGAACCTGTCATGACGGCACCCAGCCTTCGCGACTAGGTAAGCCTAACACATTGCAGAATTTTAACAATTTTTACGAAAGCAATAAATAAATACTGAATAACGTAGGAAAATGTATAGAGTGCCGCCTGACATATACACTTCTACTCAAATACTATAACAACCTCCAAGACACGGAAACTCACGGGCAACACAGGCTAAAAGAATATAAGTTATGGCTCTAACATCCAGAAATGTCTATACTACCGATCACATGATGTGAAACTACTGACTATAAGGGAGGTAGAAGGAGACTCTTCGGATCTGCGAACGCGGCAGATGCATACCTCAAGTCTCCAAGTGTAGCTCTGAAATCACCGATAGTGCGCTCGATCAGAAGTACCTGGATCTGCACAACAAAAGTGTGCAGAAAAGTAGCATGAGTACACCACAGTGGTACTCAGTAAGTGCCAAGCCTAACCTCGGTTGAGTAGTGACGAGGAAGGTCAGGGCCCTACTGAGAATAAACATAATAACAATATCGAATAGTGTAAAGTAAGAAATAATCTAAAATGACAGCAAAATAGGATAAAAGCTACAAGTCATTGACAATTAAGCTAAACAAGGAAAATAACATAACAAGTATTCCTCGACTGTCCGTGGATCTCTTGGGAATTGAACCCGTAGTCCGTCTCATTTAAATAGCTAGGGTCTTCCGGGAATTGAACCCGTAGTCCTTCATACTAGTAATAAAAGGATCTCCGGGAATCGAACCTGCAGTCCATTTTATATCAGTAGCAAGGATCTCCGGGAATTGAACCCGTAGTCCATTTTATCAGTAACAAGGATCTCCGGGAATCAAACCCGCAGTCCATTATATCCGTAACAAGGATCTCCGGGAATTGAACCTGCAGTCCCAATGTAAAACCACAACCAAAATAGGGAAATATTCAGAGAATGAAATACACAATACAAATAACAGTTAAGTTCTGGCCCAACCTGCTTCACGTAATTTCAATTAAGGCAATTAAGCAATTAGTCAGTTAATTCTATCTAGTCATACTCCTCTAACTAACACAGGGTTAATCTTGCATTTAAATCAGTCAAATAACGGAGAAAACACGGTTTGAGCAATTCAAGTAAAGTGGATTTTCAACAATTTGCACAAGTACACGCTCGTCACCTCGCGTACAAGACATTTAAATCAACATATAAGATGTCCTAAGGGAAGAGGTCCCCCACACAAGGTTAGACAAGCCACTTACCTCGAACCGATACAAAACTGCTAAGAAATAATGCCCTTGCCACGAGTATCCGACTCTGAATGGCCCAAATCTATTCAAACCAATTACATATTGTAAATAACATCACAAGTAACTAATTACACTATCAAAATTAAAGCTAAGTCGCAAAATAGGTAAAATGACCAAAATGCCCCTCCAGCCAACATCTCGGAATTGAAATATTTTTACATTTTTAGAACCCTCATACTCTCACGAGTCTAACCATATAACAATCTCCCAAATCGGAGGTCAAATGCCCCTTCAAATCGTCACTATTAGGTCTGAGGATTTTACCACAAGTTTCATTCAAAATCCGAAATTAAAGGTTGAATTCGAGGTTAGATTAGTGGGTATAAATCATAAGAGAGTAAGGAATCGTTACCCAATAGTTGCCTCTGAAAATCCCTCAAAAAATCTCCCAAAACCGAGCTCTCTAGCTTGAGTTTTTGTAAAAATGGAAGAGGGGTTCGTTTTGAAATGTTATATCTGCCCAGGGATTTTCTTCAGTGCGATCGCATAAGAAGTAATGCGATCGCGTAGAGTAAAAATTGAAGGCCTGGAAAATGGTCTATGCGAACACAGGGATGGACCTGCGATCGCGTAAGGTAAGGAAACAGACCTATGCGATCGCATTAGAGTCTATGCGATCGCGGAGAAGGGAAAACAGAAGCTATGCGATCGCACGAGGGAAATATGCGATCGCATTGAAGGAAAAAGGGCCACTTCAGAAATTACACTACGCAATCGCATGGTGGAGTATGCGATCGCAGAGGGTAAAAACCTGCAACATCAGCAGCGGAAAAATCTACAATGTTTTTCAACACAAAATGCCCCGTTGGGCATCCGAACACATCCGAGGCCCCCGGGACCTCAACCAAACCTACGGACATATCCCATAACATCATTCAAACTTGCTCAAATCCTTAAACCACCTAAAACAACGCCAGAAGCACGAATTAATCAAAGATTCAAGCATATGAACTTCAAATTCTAACCAAACACACTTTCGATCAAAAACCTATCCAAAACTTGTCCGAATAACCTGAAATTTTGCACGCACATACAAAATGACATGACGAAACTACAGCAAATTCCGGAATCCCAAACCGACCCTCGGATCAAAAATTCACTATCGGGCCTGAACTTTAAATATTCAAACTTCGGCATTTTAAGCCTAAAAGAGCTACGGACATCCAAATAGCATTCCGAACACGCTCCCAACCCCGAAATCACCTAACGGAGCTAACGGAACCATCGGATTTCCATTCCGAGGTCGTTTCCACACTGTTCCAAATACGGACCATTTTTTAACTCTTAAGCTCTCATTTAGGGACTAAGTGTCCCGAGACACTCTGAATCCTAATACCGAACGTCCCGGCAAACCAAAATAGCAGAAATGAACTTAGGGAAAACAGTAAATGGGGAATCGGGGCGTAAATTCCAAAAACAACCAGCCGGGTCATTACATCCTCCTACACTTAAACATTCGTTCGTCCTCGAACGAGCATAGAGAACATACCTGAAGTAGCAAAAAGATGAGGGTACTAGGTGCGCACATCTCGCTCGGTCTCCCAAGTCGCCTCCTCGGCCGGCTGACCCCTCCTTCACTGAAACGATGTTCTTTGACCTCAACTTTCTGATATGCCTATCAAAAATGGCCACTGGCTCATCAACATAAGATAGATCCTTGTCCAGCTAGACTGAACTGAAATCCAACACGTGCGACGGGTCACCATGATATCTCCGGAGCATAGAAACATGAAATACCGGATGAACTCCGGCTAGGCTGGGAGTTAAGGCAAGCTCATATGCAACCTCCCCAACTCGCCTCAATATCTCAAAAGGTCCAATAAATCTTGGACTCAACTTCCCTTTCTTTCCAAACCTCATGATGCCCTTCATAGGCGAGACCCGAAGCAAAACCTGCTCACCAACCATATATGCCACATCACGTACCTTCTTGTCCGCATAACTCTTCTGTCTGGACTGGGCTGCACGGAGTCTGTCCTGAATTACTTTAACCTTCTCCATTGCTTCCAGAACCATTGCTGTACCCAATATCCTGGCCTCACCCGGCTCGAACCAACCTACTGGAGATCTACATCTCCTACCATATAAGGCCTCATACGGCGCCATCTGAATGCTGGACTGGTAGCTGTTGTTATAAGCAAACTCCGCTAGTGGCAGGAAATGGTCCCATGACGCTCCAAACTCAATCACGCACGCCCGGAGCATATCCTCCAAAATCTGAATAGTGCGCTCGGACTGTCCGTTCGTCTGGGGGTGAAATTTCGTGCTTAACTCCACTCGAGTGCCTAACTCCCGCTGCACTGCTCTCCAGAACCGTGATGTAAACTGAGTGCCTTTGTCTGAGATGATAGAAACTGGAATACCATGCAACTGGACGATCTCCCTGATATAGATCTCCGCCAACTGCTCTGATGAATAAGTGGTGCACACAGGTATGAAATGAGAGGAATTGGTCAGCCGGACCACAATGACCCAGATAGAATCAAACTTCCTCACGATCCATGGAAGTCCAGATACGAAGTCCATGGTGATACGCTCCCACTTCCACTCTGGGATCTCAATCTGCTGTAGCAACCCACCCGGACGCTGGTGCTCATACTTCACCTGCTGGCAGTTGAGGCATCTAGACACATAGTCAACTATATCCTTCTTCATCCACCTCCACCAGTAGTGCTGCCTCAAGTCCTGGTACATCTTCGCAGCACCCGGATGGATGGAATACCGCGAGCTATGGGCCTCAGCTAGAATCAATTCTCGAAGATCATCTACATTGGGCACACAAATCTACCCCTGCATCCTCATCACTCCATCATCCCCGATGGTAACATCTCAGGCATCACCGCCGAACTCTGTCTTGAAGGACAAGCAAATGAGGGTCATCAAATTGCCGCTCCCTGATGCGATCAAATAGGGAAGATCGAGAAACCACACAAGCTAGAACCCGACTGGGCTCTAAAAGATCCAATCTAACGAACTACCTGGCCAAGGACTGAACATCCATCGCCATAGGTCTCTCTGAGGCTGGTAGATATGCCAAACTCCCCGAACTCTCCGCCCGACGACTCAAGGGATCAGCAACTACATTGGCCTTGCCTGGGTGATAAAGAATAGTAATATCATAATCTTTTAACAACTCTAACCATCTCCCCTGATGCATATTCAGGTCCTTCTGCTTAAGCAAGTGANAACTCAAGATCGTGGACAGGGTAGTTCTTTTCATGCACCTTCAACTGTCGGGACGCGTAGGCAATCACCCTACCGTCCTGCATCAATACCGCTCCAAGTCCAACCCGTGAGATGAGAGCATACAAGGGCGGAGCAGCGAGTTTTGGAGAAATGGATTAGGGTTAGGGATTTTGGGTAATTAAAAGGGTAAGGTTAAATATGAGCCATTGATCTTTGAGATCAACGACAAGGATTTTAAATAGGGGCTGGGGCGGGTCATTAAATGGGTACCAGTTAGGTTATTGGGTTTTGGGTCATTTGTCTTGGGCTGGGGCATTGGGTTGGTGTATTTTAGGTAGTTGGGCTGGTTTGGGTAGCCTAGGTTCAAAAAACATGAATTTTAGGGCTATTATCTAAATAACCATTTTTAATTAATAAAATAATTCGTAAAAAAATGTTAAATAAAATATTAAAAATATTATTTGTGTATAAAAATAGTTAGTAACAATTATTTAATATTATAAAAAATTAATCATAAGTATATAAGGGCTATTATTGCAATATATATAGTTTTAGCCTAAAGATGCAAATATAATTATAATAAATGCATCAAAAAAATTTAAGGCTTAATATGAATATAAATGATGGAGTTAGATGATAAAATCATCATAATAATTATTTGTGATGCAATTAATGATTATTTATATAATAAAATATGGGAATAAGTTTATTAAAAATCTTTAAAAATTATAGAAAATTAGGAAAAATACTTAATGATGCTCATGCACTTTTTTGAAAGTATATATGCATATTTGAAATATATGAGGGAAAAATTGGGTATCAATAAAGTCAACGTGGGCCCGCCTACTTAAACTTGAAAAAACTCGCAAATACCGAACACCCATTTTGATACGAGTCCAATTATACAAGTTTCATAAAAAACCCAATCCACATCGGGGTTCAATCTCCATTATTCATTTTTCCAAAGGTGTAATGACCCGGCCGCTCGTTTCATGAGTTGTATCGTTGTTTCCCCCATTTCTGATCCCTTATGCGTTCATAAGTAAGAGATCTCGGGTTTTGATTTTTTACAGTTCGTTTGGCTCCATTAGGTTATTTTGGACTTGGGAGCATCTAAAATGTGAATTGGTGGTCTGTGGTAGAATTAGGCTTGAATTGGCAAAATTAGAAATTTAGCTATTTTGGTCGGCAATGGAAAATATGATATCGGGGTCGGAATGGAATTTTGCAAGTTGGAGTAGGTTCGTAGTGTCAATTGTCATGTATGTGCCAAATTTCAGGTCATTCAGAGGTGATTTAGTAGGTTTCAACGTCGTTTGTGGAATTCGGAAGTTTATAAGTTCTTAAGCTTGAATCCGAGGGTGATTTGGTGTTTTGATGTTGCTTTGAGCGATTCGAAGGTTCTACTAACTCTGAATGATCTTATGGGATGTGGCATGTTTGGTTGAGTTCCCGAAGGGCTCGGGATGATTTCAGATGGTTAATAGATGATTTGGAAATGGAATAAGGTAGCTCAAGCTGTTGTTTCTGAAGTTTCTGCACTTGCGGAGTGTGAATCGTAGGGGCGAAGGCCGCAGATGCGGAAATTGGAAAGCTGAGGCAGGATATAAATTAAGCTCAAGTCAGATCTCGACTCGATAACTCAACCCAACAAATGATCAAAGCGTACAATCCTTAGGGCAAGTCCGGGATCGAATCGGCTCAATTAAAATTCTAGCAAACGAAAATACAAGGAATATAAGTGTTGGGGTTCCCCCTCTTATTGCTATGTATTAACAACAAGGCACAACCCCAACATGTGTAGAATATTGAAAACCATACATACATAACAAAGGAGGCAAGAAGCGATTGTTCCGTTTTTTCCAGCTCACATAGCCCGGTGGCTTCCTCGTAATCGCCCTCAGTATCAGATAACAAGGACTTGACATCGTATTCCTCTCTTTCGGCTTGCTCGATCTCCCTCTAAAGGTCAAAACTCCTTGCATAAATCTACTTAAAGATTTTCTTCAAGGGTGTGCACCTCACAAACACTCTGCTATTTTTGGCGCGGTCGAGGGTCTTCTGCAACTCAACTTTAGCGGCATCGACGTTTCTCGAGTAAACGGCTAGTTTTCTCCTCGACCGGTTAATATTCGTCATCACCTCGGCTTGATAAAGTCATCACCTTGGTTTTTGCCCTCAAAAGTGCGGATGACAGTTTCATGATCATCTTCAGCCGGGCATAATTACTCGCACGAGTAACCTGAATTTTCACCTCAAAGGTAGAAACCCTGGCCTGAGCTCTCTTTTTGCCTCGGAACAGATATTCATGCGTGCCTATGGCTCGATGAATTCATGTTTGGATTTGCCAAAACTTCGCCCCCAAGTTGCTCCAGCTCGCTCACTCAGGTCGGCCTCGCGATGCAGAAAAAACCGAAGGCTAGGCTCGAAAAAAACCCAGCTCGAGGCTAGAAATAGCTGTACAAAATGAAAGGGTTCCGACATCTGCTTACATCAGTAAACCACACTCAAAGGTCCTATTGCCTAAATAGAGTGGTTCCGAACCCGCCAAGGTCCCGATGAAATAGGGAAACCAATCGGATCAAACACAATACAATAGAGGTAAATAAATT